>VDFB02267329.1:218084-459919 GCA_007258455.2 Sequoia sempervirens | reverse complement strand
AAAAATTCTCTAAACTTATTGGGTATAAGTGCACCTACATATAATGGGTGGCTATCGCCCTAAGAAACTGTCCTGGGAGCAAGCCTAGAAAGGATACCTCACCCGTTGCTTAAAGAGACGTGAAAATTTATTCATACTTATGTTTATGGACCAATATTTTATGATCATTATTCAATGAAAAATGTGTATAATTAATGATGGTCTTTATTATTCCTATACCAAGAATCAAATTTACTTGATTATTATGTTACTGACTATTTTGTTGATTTTATTTTAGATTTTCTTCAAAATAAATTGAGCAGGTGTTATTCCATGTATGGGATATCTTCTATCGTTTTTTAACCAAAACCCAAAATGCAAAAGTAACTCTTGAAGAATCAAATGGCTTTGAAGATTTATGAAAGAGCTTCAAATGGATAATTGGAGTTATTTTACTCTTACCAAAGAATCTCATTTCCAAAGAGAGAAAAGAACATTGAAAATCATGGGAACCTCACTCGAGAAAATATTTTATTTTAAAAGTTATCTCCAATTATATTCAAGTGAAAGTATTCCATCACTAAAGTTCTCTCCAATTTTATTCAAGAGAAAGTATTCCATCATAAAAGTTCTACTCAAGAGAAAGCATTTTATCATACAAAATTCTCTCTAGTTCTATTCAAGAAAAAGTATTTTATCATAAAAATTCTCTCCAGTTCTATTCAAGCAAATGAATGTTATGAGAAAGAAGAAAATATTGAAATATTAGCCATCACTAATTAAAAACCTCTGTGCAGTGATTGGCCTTAGGTGATTCCATTGAGGGGGAGTGTGCATAAAACCACCTCATGGATAAATCCTAGATGTAAGACCTAACAGGCATTATATGCTCCAAATTCAAATAAAATGCTTGGCCTTAGGTGATGCCATTGAGGGGGAATGTGCATGTCAATGCCACCACCTAATGGCTAAATCCTAAATGTATAAGTCCTATGGGCATATATTAAAGTTCTCTCTGTAAATCTTCCACTTATAAAAGCATTGTATTAAGTCCTACAACCATATTGTATTAAGTCCTATGGGCACTATGTAATGAACCTGGGGTGAGGCTGATTTGAGGAGACCCGGGCTCCAACAAAAATCTTTATAAGACCTCATATATAGCATCTATTTTAAAACACACTGGGACTATAAATTATGACAAGATGACTTTCATGTAGTCCGGAATACAAGACTTTCATTTTGGCATATATTTGTGTCCCTATTTATCACTGTCAAAGACGACCTACATTACTGGGGTACTTCAATTTTTCTTTTATGGAAATTGACATGTGATGCCCCCTATTAACATTAAGGAGGAGTGTTAGAACATAATGTTATTAGGGGTGATACCCTTAAAACATTTATATAGTGTTCTAATATAAGGTTATAAAACCTTATATATTATATGCTTATTAAGCATATCCCATTTGAAATAATTATAGTCTAAATAATTAGATTATTGATTATTTATGAATGGGGGTTGTTGAATAGGTGTGACCAATACCCTTCAAGTATTATGTCACCCTTCCTCCTATATTTAAGGAGGTTCTCTCTTATTTGAGAGGTGTGGAATTTAGAGATTATATTGTGAACTATCTCATTATGCACATGAGGTATTACTGACCATGTGGAAGTATGGAGAAGTGTTCCCCAGGTTTGGTCTATGTTATAATAGACCATTACATTGTAAGTGTTTTAACAGACATCCCTTTGCTGATGTCTTTTTTATGACAGATGTGATGCCTTTTGTGGTCTTCCCTAATCCTAACCACCGTTGCTTTAAGGCTCTTGCCTTGATCGCTACCTTTTATAAATGTAATTACTCCATTATAATTAATAATGCTTGCTTAATCTGCCCCTTGTAATTTATTTAATCGCTGCACTTATTTCCTTCAATATAAGTTATCATATTTTATATTACATGTTTCTTATTAAAATATATTTATTATTATTTTTATAATAGCTTTATATATATTATTATATTATAATAATTATAATTATAATAATATCAGATTGTTAATATTTATTTTGTATTGTTAATATTTATATTGTTATATTTGATAATCATAATTATAATATTATTTTATGATAATTAGAATTATAATAATATTAAATTGCTAATTTTTTTTAAAAAAAATTTAATGTATTTTGTTATTTTATTTATTTATTTGCATTTCAATGCTTTATATCTTAGTGTTACAATTTTGGGGTCATGACAGAAAACATCATTTTTGCTGTTGTACGTTGGACAAAACAGAACTGAAACACTGCTATTGATGCTTTGGAAACTGAAAAAAGGAGCAAACAGACACACCCACAAGCAAAATATTGGAAAACTCCCTTCAAATTCCACCCAACACACCTGAAAACACTAAATAGATATTCATCTCAGCAACATCCAAAACTGAAATTCAATTTGAAGCACAATGGTAATCTCTGAAATGAAATCACTCCAATCTAACTAGGGATTATCTCTCAATTCCGATACTAGAAATCAAATGAGGGTTTTCATCCCCAAAAGCTTATTGAAGAACTTGTAGATTCAATCCGACAACATAACAATATAAGAAAACTTCAACACATCGAAATGAGCCCCCAAGACCTCCTTTTATAGCTTTTTCGTTGCTTTTTCAAAAAAGTGTTTTTTTTCATTGCTTTTTTCAAAAACATTTTTTTCTTTCTCTGCTTTTCTGAAAAAACATTTTTTGAAAAAGTGTTTTATTCTTTTTTTGTTGTTTTTTTTCAAAAAAGCACTTTTTTTCTTTAAATTAAATAATTCATTATGTGCAAAAGACCCCAATTATGCCTAGGCATCTGAATTTTCAAACATTTAAACACCTTTCCAATGAGCTATTACACTAAGTCGTCCTTTAATTATTTCTCAACATTAGACAACATTAGTGAAATATTAAATAAATAACTTAATAACTCACCCAAGTTGCGGAAAGCACCCCAAAAGATAAAATTTTGCAATTTTGACCATACCAAAGTGATATTGAAGACTAGGGATGATGATTGGAGGCAACCGAGTGACTTTCTGAAAATAGCTTGCTCCTCCAAGAAGTTTGTAGAGCACCCAAAAGGTTGGAAATTGATTTTGAAAGCATCAAAGGGATCCAACTAACCAACTAAACTCAAACCCAAGAACAATTGCACTTCAAGACTGATCAAATGCTTCTCCAAGAATGTTGGAGTTCTCCCTAACTAACCAATTAGCCTCCGAAAGACGTGCAAACTAGCTAAATGTGCAAGAATTGGTTAAGCGCCAAAAGGAGACATTACAAATTGTCTCCTCCCAAATTCACTTTCTTCATTATGGGCTCCTTGTACTTGATCATTTTATCCTACTCAAAGCTATAGGCTAGCATATCATCTAATTTGGCTACTCCCTCCTTGTATTCTTCATATTCTAGGGGAAACGTCTTTAGTTATCGCTTGATCATCTTCTTCTTCCATTTCCCCAATCTGCAACATGTTGCAATCGGGTTGGAATACTTTGTAGTCTTCTAGTTGCCAATGAAAGAGTCCATTTAATGAACTTGTTTTCTCCTTCGAACAATGCTAGAGGTCCAAAATTCCCTTGTCATTCAATTCCATGAACCTTCTCTCTTCTTTTGTTCTTGATTCTCCTCCAAACTCCAAATCAGAGGAAGCAATCTCTTCATTTACTGTTTGATTCCTCAAGTCAATGACATATTTCCTCCTATTGTTTTCTATTGAGAGGGTGTTTTGTTTCCAATTGTAATCCACCTTGACTACAATCAGCCATTCTCTCCCCAACAATGCATTGTATGCTTTCTTTTACAACGGGAAGACCACAAAATTCATAAGAATTGTTGAGTTTCAATTGTTACTTTTTGTGCCAGTCATGTCCACAACAATTTAATTCCAAGTTGATCCACGCCTACTAATTGGAAGGTCAATGGCTAAAGGGTTGGCTTCCTAAGGCATTTGCTTGTATCCTCCGATAGTACGTTTACTCTCGATCCTCCATCGACAATTGTGTTTGTCAGATTTTTTTCCATGATCTGCATTTGCCTGACAGCCAACTTCTTCCTTATGTTCACCATCAGCAACGTTGGATGAATGACTTGTTCTCCCTATGGTGGCAATTCTATTATCATGTTTGTACTTGTACCTTCTTGTCTCCGATTTTGATCGTCACCAACCATGTTGGTGATTGCCACTCTCTGTTGCGGCATATTTTGAAGAAGGTTTGTTACCTTGATTGATATAGTTGTATGTAACACCTATTGTGCTATGTTCTTCTCCAACTTTGGTCACCAAGAGGTACTTGCAGTTTCATTGGATGTCCTTTGTTCCTTCACCATTGCCTGTCCTACTTCTGATTTGGCTTCTTGGAGTTGTTCCTTCTCCATACAAGGGTCTAGGTATATGGCCTTCTTCATTTGTGCTCGTGTGATCGCCAATACTACCTCATCTTGTTATTCCACATCAAACATATTAATACCCTTTTGTTTTGGGCAATCACCATCTTCATGGTCACTCGGTCTTCCCTTTCCATCGTATTGGATTATACTTCTTAATCCATTATTGTTTCCCCATCTATTACGGTATCTGCCAAAAGATGCATTAGTATTATTATTTTGTGGTTTTGGTGGTGTGGTCAATGGAGTTGATTGTTCTCCTTGAGTGAAGAGCACTTATGTGCTTCTTTTCTTGAGGTTGTATGGGCATTCCCTGATTGAATGTTCCATCACTTGATAGATGCACAAAATAACTTTTTTGGACAATTTACTTTAGTGTGACCTTTGACTTTGCAATCGGTACACCATAATTCTTTATTCTCCTTTGTACTTTCATTCGCAACCTTGGGCTCCTTCATCATCCTCATTATCTCTCTGTAGAGCTTGAACCGTCTTTGATTCATTATCATTACCTTCTTTTGAGCTCTTGTCATCTTATATCTTTTGTTTCCCTTGAGAGGATGTCTTGTCTTATGTCCATTGCCCAATTGTAGGTGTCGACATATGATGCTAGAGGCACAACTTTCAATTTCTTCCGCAATGAAGGGATCAATCCTCTTGACCATTTGCTATCCATATACTCTCACATGTTTTACAATGCCAAACAGGATCCTCAGACCCATTACCCGTAAACTTAAGGAGCTTTTGTCTTTCCACACTTGGACTCACTAGGGGAGTCACCATCATCTTTGTCTAACGTGGCTTGAACTTGATTGGATTGTTTTGACCTCCATGTTCTGGTGCTTCACTTGCACTCTTGGCCACATATGAGATCTTTAATTGTCCTCCTTCAACGTTCTTTGCATCTCATTGCCTTTAGGATCGTTTCTAAGCTCCCTTCATCCAGGGGTTTTCAACTCAGTTCCTCCAATTCTCGGTTCTTCTAAGATGAATAGCTCTTTGATACGATGTATGTTATTTTAAAATGTTTCAGTTATTTTGTTTCTAGGATCTCCTTCATCCAAAGTTGACTGTACAAACGGATTTCCTGATTGGTCGGCGATGTCTTCATATGCTTCGTCGAGGAGCAATAGGTGTTTGGCTATCTCTACCCACTCTCCCTTCATATGTTCTTCGATGAAGGTTTTCCTCTCCTCCCAACTATGGCTTCGATTGACGCTTTGGCTTTTGCTCCTTGGTGGGCTTGGACTTTCTATCAAAAGTCCTTCAGTTTCTTTAGCAATTCTTCTTAGTCTCCTTTGTCATTCTCCTTGCTCTCTTATCCGTAGGGATCTTCTCACCCTTCCTTTTGTTGATTCGTGATTGCTTGGAATATGTTTCTTGTCTTTGTTAGGTTGTATGGTCATCAATTCTCGGAAGTATTTCTCAAGTTGGTGTAACATTCCTCGTCCTTCCTTCAATCTCTTTCATCGTACCATTGTAGTATTTCTTGCCTATGTTGTTCTTGGTCCCTCTCGGCCCAAAGATCATGAAGGATGATGAAATCGTGTGCAATGAGTCTTGGCAATCTATGTAAAAGAAGATCAACCTCTTCGTTGATGGTTAGGTTGTCCTAGATGGCATCCTAAGGGACCTCTCTCTTGAGAACTTCCCTCTAAACATGTTCTTTTAACAAAATATCTCACAAATTTACCAAGTCTTGTGTAAGCTAGTCTTCCCTTTCTTCATTGGCTTGCACAAGTTCATCCACAAGCTTTCCCATTTTGTATTTTATTTTACCAGGTCTTTTAGAGGCAACATCACCAAATGTTTACTTGCTAACTCTACTTGACGAGTGTCAAGAAGTAAACAAAATAACAGAAGATAATAATAATTCACAACAATGTTTCCAGAAAGATGTGTCATTCCATTCATTCATTCATAAGATTTGCAATAGATATAAGAGTTCATACATGTGGTCTTGACTATGTGTACAATGAGAAATATATAGAATAGTCGATGGTGGTTGAGAGCTCCAACCATCAATAACTACCAACAATGGTTGTTGAGAACTAACTTATTAATTACAAAGCAATTATTTTATTATCTACATACTACAAGGAAGACCCCACCTCAATAACATGTCCCAAACATCAACAAAGAATGTACTAAAATCTAGCCCATGTGGGCCCCAAAAAAAATCTAGGAATAGTTCAAGTTTGCAATTGCCAAACCCAATCACTCCAAATATTTTGTCACTTTTAGAGGGTTGAGTAACCACCAAAGGAAATAAAGTGGGAATTCATCCAACTAGGCCTTATGTGGGCTCAACTAGGTCTATAATAGAAAATGACAAAGAAAGAAAACAGTCAACTGACAAACACACAAAATTAGAATAAGAAAACCAAAATCCGATCAACATTATGTTTTGGGTATGCAAGATTGTTTGTAGGTCTGGATGCTCTTGCATCAATACACCATTAGAGCCTATTTGACAGCATTCACACCAAGAAGAGAAACAAGTTGACCCAAGAGTGCCTCAATGACCTCCTCATCCACTACAACCTTTCCCTTCAAACTAAAAAAGGTGTAGTGGACAGAGTCTAATTATCCCATCAGCTTGGATGACATTGATCCATATTCAAATTGGATTGCCAAAGATGTCGATGTAATGTTAATTGACAAAGATCTTGTTAAATTGGAGAGAGATGCAACACGATTGGAAAACGAAATACTTCAAGATTTATTCACTCTCGAGGATGATTCAAATTTGCCTTCTAATTTGATGTTGGATACTACTAGTACTAGGAAAGGAGAGAAAATTTTCAAGATTGTAATTGGTTGTTGCACAATTATACAATATTTGAAATTTTGAATTTTGAACCTTTGAGGATCGCATCACATATAATCATTGGGTCATGAGAAATTATAATCAAAATAGGCTTGTGTGTTCTCTAAATCTATTCTTTATGTGTCTTGTGCATTATTTCCGTTTATTTTGTATATTTATCATTAATATTATTTTTTATTTGCCTTAATTTTAATTTTTTTGCCAAGTCTGATTTTAAGTCAAATTTTTGGGCTGCCAAGTTTTAGCCAAGTACAATTTTTTGAATTTACCAAATCTCAGTTATTTTTTAAGGAATCTACATGTTAGTCTGGAAATTACTTGAAATGCATGAAATGTTTGTTAGTGCAGGACAGAAATTTATTTATTTTTAAATGGAAAAGCTATTGCATCCTTCTCCCTATTCCTCTCTCTCTCAAACACATAAAAATACAAAAATTATGAACTCATGCCAATTTATGTGCATTGACACAAAATGATATTTTATATATGTAAATACTGTTATGATTAAGTGTTGTAAGGATACGATGTGGGGAAATAGGGAAACAAGGAATGTGTGTGCATGCTTATTTACTAATGGAGGAATTCAAATTGGTTGTAACTTAAATTGTGTAAGTTACTTAATTATGTTATTAGACATAATAAAGTGTAATCCATTATAGCATTCTAAACATTAATACCCTTGTCTGAAAAAAACATTATGCCTATATATTATGCATAATAATCAATAATGTCATTTGCATAGACTTGGCTTTATTTTTGGGGCTTGCATGCTTTCAAACAGATGAAGTGGAAACACTCTACAAAAGATTGCAACTTGATTGAGCCATATTGTACAAATATATATATATATATATATATATATATTGAATGAATCATGCGTGCACAACTGTGCATATAAAAAAATGTATTTGAAAATGTAAGACCATCAAGCTTGAATTCAAATTGCTCAAACATATAAAAAGCTTACATCAGGAAAAACATTAGTTAGAACTGCATAAGTGCAATACATAGCACTGCTGTTACACATTTGACAACATAATTCAGATTTGAAATGACTGGATATTATATCACAATTCAAAAAACAAACGAAGGAATGTAATGTAAAAATACATTACAGAATGGGGAAAAGAAGGCAATATGGTATGCAATACGTTATCCTGCAGTTTCCTTCTTTGTGTATGCATCTTTATGTTTCAATAAAAGTTGTTATGATAAATGAACTGTGTGTGGAAAAGAAAAATAATGTTCAAAGATTCTCAAAATGCCTACAATGCTGTAGTATTACCCTCATCTTGTGCATGCGCTTCCTTCAGCCTTTGGATTTCAGCTTGCAGTTCCTCCTGGTTAAAGTTATCATCATCCTACAAAACATGATGCAAACGTACAGCTTAGCATAGAGATCAAGGATTATAGTACTTGTTATAAGTTCTAAGCAAATCACTTCAAATGTTAATAGATCAACTGTTAACATGGGCCCCAAAACTTTAAATCAGCAAAGCATCTTCACTTACAGCCATAAAGTCACTTTGTGTCTCTTCATCATAATCTCTTAAAGAAAATGACACGGATTTGTGATCTCCTGCAACAGAAGCATCTTCAAGATTATTGCTTTCTTCATGACAATTGTCCTTTTGTTCCTCATCGTACAGCTCCATGTCATCCTCATGATCACTTCCATCACCGGTGTCATTTTCATCATCAGTTTCATCCACAATCCATGCAGCCTGCAGATCCATGGATAGAGGAATTATATTGGAATCTTCTTCTAAGCCTTATCTAGTATCTCTAATGGATCATAAAAATGCCTAGGATAGCAATGTCATCTAGAGCAAACAAGTCTGACCTGATAGTCAGACATGCCCCGTGGAAGAGTCCTCTTCTTCAACTTCTTTTGCTCAGTACTCTTATCAGCTTCAGCTAACTCTTCTTTCGTTGGCCATGTCTACTTCAAGGAAAACCACCATAAAGAACATCATAGAAAGGACCAAACATTGAAAGGACAAAACAATAGCAACGAAAATTAATTCTAATGAAAATGTGTGGCACCATTAGAAGTTTGAATCCATTTTTATTGATATTTAAAAAATAGTGTGTAATAAAACCATAATCTGGATAAGTAGGATTTCTAAGCTGGGTTTACGATATGTAATTTTGATGACCGAAAAAAAACTGGCGATGTATATTTTCGGGATACCATTGTCATGAGGACATTGTAAATGGCTTAATACTTGATGCATATTGAAACTCTCTAGAAGTCCTTATATTTCTGTGGCTATATGTTTATGCATATGTACTATGAATCTCTGGATTAATTTTTTTGCTGAGGTTACTCTGAATGATCCTAATTGTGGGGAGAGGTGAGTCCTCGTCAAGGTTGCCTTCAGTTTTTCCTTTTATCTCCCTGTTTTGCTTCAGTCTTCATTTTCATTTCAGAATCATTGTGGCCTCACTGAGACTGCCCAAATAAACGCAAGGCTGTAATCTGACTTTCTGTTGTATAAATTCTGAGTTTGATTGCTAGCATTCCCACTCTTTATTTGACTTATTATTGTAGAAAAGAAAAATGAGGTCTTTGAAAGAATCGGAATATGGGAAGAGGTGATGTTGGAACTGTTATGTTAGACAGACTCTGATATGCATTTCTTCCCTCGTTTCTCACATTTCGTCTTTTGCATTGTGGAAAGGATGTTCTCTAGCGGCTTGATGCAATTGAGAGTGACAATTATTGCTTCAGGAGTAAAATATATGAAAATACAAGAGTTGTATGCTGGTTTTCAAGCAAGCAGAATTTATTTTCTTCTTGATGTTTATTTCTAATCTGCATGGTGGAGAATTATTTTCATTCTGGAAAGTGAAGTCTGAACTGGAAATTGTTATTCCATCTTGCATTTGATAGTTGACAGGAATTATCAGTTAAGAGAATGGATTATCCTGAAAGATAGAGAGAGAACGAATAATAACAAGTGATAACATGATTTTGTTGCAACTTTCTTTTGATTAATATAAAGACAAAATAAACCATACTTATATTTCAGCAATCAATGAAGCAATGGTTTCTCTCTTGTATTTATGTGTGAAACTGGAGATAGAACGGGATAATCAATTGGGTATTTCCCAGTCCCATGTTTTGTACCTGGTTGTACATTTGACAATATAAATTTTAATGAGAATTTGAGAGAAATATTTATGGATTCTATAGGGATCATGACTGAAATGATGTCTGCTGGTTTCTTCAGCTCTCGGTTGTTTGTTCTTTTTTACTGTGCTCCTCTTTATGATACAGGGTTTTAAGATATAGTTTTTAAATCAGCTTGAATGGAAGAAATGAAGATATTACATTTGTGCACATGAGAACAGTTCCTTTCTTTTTATCTGAAACCATATTTGTCTATGGAGTAGAGATATGTCCCAATTCAAGTGAATAGCATTGGTATCAAGTCTCGAAGGTTAAGGTGTTGATTCTTCTTCAGGCAAGTTGGTTATTTTAAGTTTGGCCAAGGTTTGTTAATTGAATGGGTATATGGAGGAGGTCTTGGTGATGGCTGGTGGAGTCACAAGCCGTTGCCTCCTTCAATCTTCCATTCAAGCTCTGGATGTTGTGTTGTTCTTTAATTATTTAAATGCCATCTGTGGAAATTTTTCAGCATGAGCAGTATAATGCCACCTGAGTGTTGGCCTGGGCAACTTATTTTTTGGGTGTGAGGTGCCTTGGCCTCAGTTATCTTTAGCAAAAAAGCAAACCCCAATTTTCTACACAATACATGGTGAAACTTATAAGCTATATAACCTGTTCAAATTTTCCTTTTATAAAATTTGCAAAATATATAATTACAGAAACAATCGAGCAAAATTCAACTAAAACATTTATACATGTATTTCAGAATTTTTATTTAAAGAATAAATAAAACTACTCTGTCCAAATTTTATTCAATGATCCAATTTATCGCTGACGTTGAGTCTAGAAGTTAGGCTTGAAACATAGATTCAACACAATTGTATCCAAACAGATGTTTTGAAAATAAATTCCTGTGGAAATAATCTAAAAATTCTGTCCCCTGTATAATAAATTTAATAATTCATTTCTAATATAATATATATTTAAACAGATACAATTAAGGGGAAGTGAGGAATTTTATGTTTTACAAATAAAATTTTGAACCTCCCAATCAAAGAATGTAAAGAATTAAAGGTTCCCAATATAGCTTTTCAAAAATAATTAATTACTGAATACAATTAAACATTAAGCAGTTTAAAGTTTGAAATTTTAATAAAAAGTAATTCTAAAATTATCAATTCCTAAACATTAAACCAGTTTAACTAAAGTCTAAAAAATTCCAGCTTTTAAAATAACTGAAGTTTAAAGGAAAGCCCTTCTAGAACAACCAAAATCTTACTCCAGTCCTAAAAATAAAGTCCTTTGAAATGGCACCAAGCATAAAGGCATCTCCATGAATAAGAATAATCATATTTAAGGCAAACCCATAAATCTCCCCACATTGGCATCAAGAGGTAAGAGAAGAGCACTTTTAAATGGAAGAGAGTAAAGATGACCATAATTATCTCTAAACTTTGGGATCAAAAAAGTGCATTTTGGTCAATGAATATAATTACCAAATGTACCAAAAGTTTATCTATGGGTCCCAAAATCAGCACAGTTCAAATGCCAAATGAGTCACTATATTTTTTAGCTACACTGGCATATCATACTGCAGACTTATGCCAATGGAATACTAAGAAATTTAAGTACTGGTATTACAATATCTAAGGTCAGTTATAGTAGCTTTCAAGAATGTCAAAACCCCTGCTCTCTAGATAATGACTGATTCTGATGGGTAAACAGAGTTACTTCCTAGTTCATATACAAGGCCCATTAATGCCAAAATTGGTGCAGTGTTGCTGTTTGTCAGCTTTTAGACTGCACCAGAAGCAGTCCTGTATAATTTCAGATAAAGACGCCTGCCCAAGTCCAGGGTATTTTCCCTAAATGGCTGGTTTAATGGTGCCAGCTGAATGAGAAAAATAAAGCACCTATATGTCCATATGAGTGTATGCAACACCAGAATTGTTTGTTGGAGTAGCTCGGCCTGGGAAAGGACAATTGAAAGCAGGAGCCTGAGATGTAGTATATGAGGCCATTGCATTAGAAGGACATTTAGAATTTTCCACCTTAAACAAAGATAACTTCAAAGTGAAAGATGAACTTGTTTATGTAACATCTTCTCAAACAAGGTATAAAGAAATGCAGAAAAACCAAAGCCAAAGGGTCAAAGTGTGAGACAGATGAGCTGCTTGATTGATATAGATTGGGGATCGGATTTCTATTGGAAAACATGCAGAAATACCATATGGTGTAGTTATGAGAAAAAAGCCATGGGGAAAGAGGAGGAAAACTATCCCTGGAGTTAGACATTGAATGAGATAGTAATCAAAATAGAATATTAGCATTAGAAGTCCTTACATTTGGAAAACTCTGTTTATGTTTATGGCAGATATGGGTAGGCTTTCCTTCCTCATATAGAACCATTTACATTTGTCACTTGTGACGGAAACATGTTGTAGAGATGAGGCTTCATGGATAAGGTGACATTTTGGTTTTCTTTCATCCATGCTAATGAAGTCAATCATCAAAAAAGTTCCTAAAGGCCCTCTATTGAAATTAGCAAGTATGCACACTAAAGAATGAAGACTCTCTTAGCTTTAACAACACAAGAACATTGTAAAATGGCAAAAACTTGTAATGTGCCTGTTGGATATAATACTTTATAAAACTTGATACTTGATGATTGAACAATGATTTTGGAAGTGTACATATACAAATCTAATATACCTAAAAAGGAGGCCAACTGATGCAAAAGTATCCGGGTCCATAGCCAATCCCACATCAACTCAAAAAAAAATTCAGGCTTTGTTTTTCAGTCTTGTTTAACGTTTTGTTGTGCTCCTATTGGCTTTAGCAGCGATGCATTCTCAAAAAAAATCGGTGCATTCCAATTTATTAGCATTCCAAGTTAGTTCATACGTGTAAATGTCTAATAAAATGTTTAGTACATCATCGAGAGGGCAAATTTTATAATACATCAAACCTGACATGGCAGCCATGATATCAATTTCGCCATGATGCCTCAATGATTTGTTTTTGTTCACAACCCATACATTGTCATACAGTGATTGACATTTCATTAGTTATCCATAAGCCCTATAATGATGCGGTATTGACTCACATGGTTTTTAGACAATGCCTTCTACAACCGAGTCCTTGTTGAGTAAAAAGAATGTTTGTTTTCAGTCTTGTTTAAAGCAGCTAACGGTTTGGTTATTCCGTACAATTCATTTCTTTGTCACAACCCCGTCAATTGACAAGTTGCACAAAGATAACTTTGGTTCCTAAATTCATCTTTGTCGTCAATGAAAGTTGCCACTCAAAAGTGAAAGAAAGCATTTTTAAGAACAATGTCAATAATTTGTCACGGTTTGAAAACCTACATCGACTCTCAACAAGGTTGTCACAACCCAATCGGCCCCTAATTGGTTTGCATAACCTTGTCAAATCTCGAAGTGCTACTCAAAACCTCTAGTGAATTAAAGAGAAGATTATTTGGTCGTGGCATCAAAAGCCCAAAGTCATTCTCTTGTTGAAACAACAAGGAAGAAAAAAATTCAAAGGAGTTTCGGCAATTGGAATTGGTGTCCCAATTGTTTTCTAGTTAAACCAAAATATTATTTTTAAAAACTCCCCCTCCACCCCCTCAATTTTAATTTCCATACCAGCAACTACACCAGGTTGGTATCCTACCTTAATCACTCATACCATACCGTAGTAATGGTGAAATTAACATGTAATTTTTCGTTTATATAATAAATAACATATTTTTGCATTGTTATCTTGTTATTTGGATCTGAAACCAATGTTGACTCCCAACGAGATTGTCACAACCTCATCAGCACTTGACAAGGTTGTCAAAACCTTATCGGAATGTGACAAACATCTCACAACATTTGTGAAAAATCAAGGAAAGACTTCAAGGATGCACAACGAAGGTGGTGGAGGCAATTTTGAAGCTCTTAAAGAGAAGTTGTCGACTTTCTAACTTGGTTTCGAAACTCTTGTCGAAAGCCCACACAATTTTGACTGACAAGAAAATAGGAGTTATGAAAATGTCCTCAATTTGCGGAGTTTTAAGGAAACTTTAACTATCTTGCTTAACTGATAACTAAAAGAATCAATTACATTAAAGGGCTATAAATATGTATGTAACCAATTCTAATAAGGGGAGGGCGAGAAGAGGGAAAACCCCAAAGAAAGGGGAGAGAGGTGGATGAATTTTCTAGGAGGAGAGCAAAAACAAAAGAGAAAAAGAATTATGTGGATTGAAAGGGGAGATGAAAGGAGCCAATGACTAGTAAAGACAGCCTAGCTGAGAGGCCCAAGATTGTAGAGGATAGTAAGAGGTCACCAAGGACATAATTGTCATGAATATAATGTAATGAAGTAGATTTTGCTTGAAATATATTGTATCATTTGAAAATTCAATAATATCAAATAGATTTGTTTGTATCAATTTTGCTTCCATTGTGCTAGTGTGATGTTTTGGTTGTGTGATCAATTAGTCTGGTAAGACCCACCAGTCACATCTGAATCAAATAGTATCAGAGGTCAGTCAAAGGTTCGTTGGAAGAAGAAAGAAGAGAAAGTTGTAAGAAAAGAGCGAAGGTGAAAAGTAGACTGCAAAAATTATTAAAGCCCAATTAAAGGTTCGCTGAAAAAAGAAAAAAAAGAAACTTGTAAGAAAAGAGCGAAGGTGAAAAGTAGACTGCAAAAATTATTAAAGCCCAATTAAAGGTTCGCTGAAAAAAGAAAGAAAAGAAACTTGTAAGAAAAGAGTGAAGGCGAAAAGTAAAGAAGTGCAAAAATTATCAAAAGCCAGAATGCTCTTTGAGAGGAGTGTTGAGGAGATTGTGGTGGTAAGTTGAGATTGAAGAGAGCTCTACCATTGCAGGTATGAGAGAGTCTTGTAACCGCTGAGAACTTAAGAGAATGAGCTTTTGTGTGAGATTATGTTAGCTGTCCTCCAATTGAGATAAAGCTGGGTAGAAGGTGTACAAAAGTCCTCCATTGTGTGAAAGTGGGTAGAGGAGTTTTTCAGAGGTGCATCTTCCAGAATCTTTGTTGAGTAGAGGATAGTTGTGGTTGTGTGTGATTTTTGTTGCAAGCGGAGGACATGTGTAATTGTAGAGGGCGAAGGCTCTAAAAGATAGTTGTTGCGATATGACTTTTCGTGTTTGTAAGTGTGTGTGCAAGTTGCAGAAGTTGCAGATTGTGAGTGAGATTGCATGAAGATGGAAAGGAATAAGTGTATGAAGTTTCTCTTGGGAAAGTCCACAGGAATTTATTTTCTTGTGAGGAGAGCAAGAACATTAAGGGTTGAGTTTGAGGAGGAGAATCAGAGTGCAATAGCAGTTGTTTGTCCTTTGGAGGACACAAAGATGTTTGAAGATGAAAGTGCATCAGCAGGAACATGTCTTGTGGAAGGCATGAAGCAGTTAGTGAAAAAGGATGAGGATAAAAGAAGAGAAGATGTTGTAGCAGATATTTGTGAAGGAGTTGCCATAGGTGTGAAGGAAAACAAGGAGGACGTGTTGGTGAATATAGAGCAAGAGATTGAGGAAGAGAACATGGAGGTGTTTGCAGATGTGAGGCAACCAATTGCTAAAGAGAAGAATAAGGAGGTTATAAAAGTTGTACTTGAGGAGTGTGGAGAAGAAGAGATGAATGCAAAGGAGAAGAGGGAAAAAGTTAATTTCCATGATTTTATTAGTTTACATCTATATGAGGATGTTGTGGAGGATGTTGTATATGAGATAGAGTGGGAAGAAGTATTTTTGTCGAGGAGGCCAGATTGTGTTGTGTTAAAATCCAAGACAGAAGAAGTGAGAGGAAAGTGCAATTGGTGAAGGAGGGTGGTCAATGGTGGACATAGGTCCACGAGAAGGAGTGAAGAGTAGACTTGGTGGAGAAGGATGGAGATTGTCTTAGCCAAATGCTGGAAGAGGAGAAGGAAGAAGTATTTCAAGGTATTTGATATAGTGGTAGAGTTCACCGCAGGTTGTTTACAACCTCAAAGGATGATCCTATCATTCAACTCCATTTCTTGATCCATGCTCACAAACTTCTTAACCGACATGTCTGTTGTAGGAGCAATCAAGTCCATAGGCAATCTCGCATCAACCAAAATAATTTCAGGTTTTTTTTCAATCTTGTGCAATTTTGTTGTGCTCCTGTTGGTTTTAGCTGCTGCTTCTTGAAAAAATCTAGTTTCAAATTGAGCAAATTATTCTGTGTATGGTTGTCGGTAACATCGCGAGGTTTCAAAACCTACATTGGCTCCCAACAAGGTTGTCACAACCTCGTTGGCCCTCGACATGGTTTCCATAACCCTCTCAAAACCCAACAATCCTTCCGCAACCTTCTTGTTGATGAAAGAAGATGTTTGCATTAAAGATAAGTTTGGTCCTAAATTCATTTTTGTAGTCGATGAAAGTTGCCAATTCAATGTCAATGATTTGTCATGGTTTCAAAACCTATGTTGGTTCCAAACAAGGTTGTCACAACCATTGGCCCCCAACATGATTTCCATAACCCTGTCGGAACCCGAAGTGCCACTCACAACCTTGGGTGACTTGAAGAGAAAGATTAACTAGTCATGAAACCAAAAGTTCCAAAATCGTTCTCTTGTTGAAAAGATAAGGAATAAAAAGATTTCAAAAGAGTTTAGGCAATTGGAGTTGGTTCCAAAACCAATGTCAACTCCCAATGAGGTTGTTACAACCTCATCGGCACCTAACAAGGTTTTCAAAACCTTATCAGAATGTGACAGACATCTCACAACCTTTACAAAAATCAAAGAAAAACTTCAAGGATGCACGACAAAGATGGTGGAGACGATTTTGAAGCTCTTAAAGAGAAATCGACAACTTTCTAACTTAGTTTTGAAACTCTTGTCAGAAGTCAACAAAATTTCATCCAACAAGGAATAAGAGTTATGAAAATGCCGTCGGTTCCCAAATTTTAGGAAACTTTAACCTTCTTACTTAACCAATAAGTAAAAGAATCAATAACATGAAACCCTAAAACCCAAACCCTAAAGCCTAGAGAAAGGGGTCAGAGATGGAGGAATTTTCTAGGAAGAAAGCAATCAATTGGAGGGATTTTTTGGGAAGAAAGATTTTGTGGATTGAAAGGGGAAATGAAAGGAGTCAATAGTTGGTAAAGACAGAGGTTAGCTAAGAGGCTCAAGATTGTAGAGGATAGTAAGGGGTTTTCCAAGTGTTTAATTTTCATATACATCACTAGAAGTGTCTCTAGAAGGAAATTGTACACCATTCTTTGAGTCACAATGTATGACGTGGTGAATTGTCCCATAGTTAATGTGACCCAGTTGGCAATGCTCTAGGGTGTTGATACCATCTACCTTAGCAACCAATGCAATGGTTCAAGAAGGGGAAGAATGTAATGTCCCCTTCCTAGTCAGTACAGCTGGATTAGAGGTTAGCCTATCATTCTGATCCTCGTAGGCTGACAGATGTGTGTAGAGGATCATTTGAGGCAGTTATACGATGTTCGGGAACATTACTCCTTCAGTTGATTCAGGTTTGGGCCTAGCAGACGTTTCCGGAGTGATTTATAGTAAGTCAGGCAGGCAGGAGTTGCTATTTTTAGCAGGGCACTTGGTTTAGTTGGTCAACTCAGTTTCGACCCAGTTTGATGATCTGATGAACAAACAGTGTTTACTTGGGCATTTAATATTTATTAAAAGTTTATTAAATTGACTTTATAATATAAAGTCACTTTAATGAAATATTAAAATTATTAAGTGGCGAATTATAAAGTATTTAATACTTTATAAAAGAGGAGTTAAAATAATAATTAAATGAGCATTTAATTATTAATCAAAAGGGGACGCCATTTATTAAATATTTGTCCTAAGTCAAAAAGGACGAAATTAATCATTTATTTAAATGATTATTAAAAGGATGCCTTGGGTCGAATTCTTGAAAGGAGGTATATATACTGCCAAGACAAATCGAACTCATTATGTTATGATTATTCAAATTTGTCTTATTCTCTCTCTGAGCATTGGGGTTTGCGAAACTAGGGTTTCTGCAAACATTCGATTTTGAAGAACGTTCCCTCTTCAGAATCTGGCATACTGAGTCTGTGAAATACCAGTTGAAGCTTGTCCATCAGCATGGCTTTATCCATAAGTCATACAGAGCTTACAGTGAAGTTTTGCATTCACTATTTGGTTCTATTGTTCATCAGGAAGAATCGTTTTCCAAAGATTATCATTCGCTGGCTTCTGGCACACTTCCCAAGAAAAGGTACGGCTGTATTTAATGCTGCTGAGAGGCCGTACTTGCTGCTGTAAGGACGTCTTTTCTCCTGCCATCCCAAACGCCTATCATCTCAGCCTCCAGTCTTCACCATCTTGGACGCACAGGCAAGGAGAGTCTATTTCAGCCTCTATTTGTGAGGAGAAGTTAATATCTAGCTGGGCCGTACATTTCTTCATTTCTCCAGGCGGCTGCAAGCAATAATCAGGTTCTTTTAAAAATATCATTCATTTACTTCTTCTGATACCGAGATAGCATTGTAGTTGTTCAATAATGATAATAAAATCATCTGCCATTGCTCTGGGAGTTATTTGATGCATTGCTATTTATTTATGAATTTATTTGTATTTATTTCTCAAAATCGCAATTACTATTGCTGCAAAAACCACCAAAAAATCATAAAATACCAAAAAACAAACAAAAACTTAGCAGTTCTAGTCGGTGAATGGGTTGAGAGACACCAGGTCTCTTACAAAGAAGATGTGCAAAGACCAAGATGGGAAGAAAAATAGTATATTTTGGAAGAGAGGAGCTTATTCCCTCGATTCTCCTGACATATTCCTCAAGATCCAAAATTTGAGAATGACAATCTATGTGCTTATGGCCAAACTTTTCACAATAATCACATTTTTCATTGGAAAATGAGACAAACCTTGTTTTTCTCTTGTTGAGAAGTACCTTCACCTTGGTCTTTTTACCTTCCATTTGTGTTTCTTCTTGTAGATGATTTGGTCCTTATCCCTCATGGACATATCCTACTATGCACCATCCACTACAAAGTTCCACACATACAAGCAAGAAGCAAATAATGCACAAAATTCTATGCAATACATTCAACATGTACACCAATAGGTTCAAAATATTCTCTCATGACAATAGTAGCAATACAAAGTGCAATATGATGCACACCAAACCCCTTATGAATTAAAGGTTGATGACAAATTCCAATTGCATCTTCAGAAAGAGGACCTTAAGGGTCCATGCAAGTAGATAAAACTTTTGCATTATAATCCATAAACCATATTCCACATAGCTCGTGAAAATGTGTTTAATCTTGATCTACTCAATACATAAGTTTGACCCAGTATTCAACATGGAACTTCTCAAGCCATACTTTCCTCCTCTTCTTGAGTTAGCATCAACCAAACATCCTTTAGACTTGAATTCCAAGCACTTGCACACAATTATTTGAAATCAAAGAATACAAACAATCACTACTTTAATGTCCCCTTCACAAGTGTGATCGATTGGCAAAGACCCTTAGCCTATTTTAATTCTTGTAGGCTAATTGGGGTGTGGTAAGGGAATAATTAATTAATTTAATTAAATTGTCTAAAGTCACTCATTTTATAGGCAACTTATATTTAAATAATTATTTTATTAAAATTGGACAATTTATTTTAAAAAGTGGTGTTTTGGGGGCCCAAATGTACTGTTAAATTAAAAAGAAATATTAGAAGTCACTTTGAGAGGGAAATGAAATATAACATTTCAAATATTAAAAAAATGGTATAAAAAGGAGAGCTTGCAAAAGAAAATTCATTCTTGGCATTTTATTTTCAAAAACCTCGTTTGGAGATTGAGCAATTATTCATCTTTCTTGTCCTAGGATGAAAAACAACAGCAAATATTGGTTTCAAGGATGGAAACCCTCCTAGCCAATTTGTGAGTGGATTCATCAGGGATTCAAAGGTGTGCTAAATGTTAGGAAATTATTTAAGAATTGAAGCTTGACAAATAAATATTTATATATTTCATTTCTAAGATGCAGCTAATTGAAATATTTGCATAGCAAATTATTTGTGAAATGTGGGAGTGAAGATTATATTTATATTGCTGATTACATCATCATAAAAGGCAGACCATACAATTTTATTTGGCATAAACAGCAGACTTCTAGTGAGAATAGCAACCATTATTAACAAGATGGTTAATAATTGTTGTATTTTGGCTTGTAAATTAGTCACAGAATATTTATATATATATGAATACACTTAATATATGAGATATCAGCAATGGCATATGCTTGCAAATTGGTTGTTAAAATGCCTATGTACTGTTCAATGCATGTTAATTGTTTGTAAATTTTCCTAGACTATGAAAGATATTTGCAACTATTTCTAAACACAAAACTCAAGAAATTGAATAATTTAATGTCTGCCAGCTATTTGACAAATTGTCTCTAAGTGGAAAATCAGTAAATTTGCAAGTTAGTTGAAAATTTTGGAAGGGACATTTAAGTGGTATCAAAGCTGGTTTTCCTGCTAGCCAATTGGGATTTTAAAAGATTGATGCAGAAATACAATTCATATGCAGCCTAGCGAAAGAGATAACAAGTATTACCAGAGGAATCTTAAAAGAGGACAATATAATTTTCCAGAAAATCCAAAAGAAAGATTTATATTTTTGCAGATTTATAGGTAGAAGAAATCATGGCAGATAGGGAAAGGAGGAATGAAGCAAATAGCATGGAGCAGCTACTTGTTGATCTTGGTCGAGGACAGTAGTAGTTGGCAAATTTATTGACACAAATGTTGTAGACTATGAATATGCCCATGGCTGATCAGAATAACAATGCGGAAGCAAGTAATTCTACAAACAATTGAACTAACAACAACACTAGAATGGTTATTGGATCAACAACAAGACCATTGATGTCTACTTTTTTAAACAGAGAAGAAATTTTGGAAAATAATAGGCTACGACAGAATGATGGAGAGAGTTACCTTGATTACTTACATGAATATCAATTTTTAAATCAATTTTTGTCAGTTGAAGTTGAAGAATAGACCCAAGAAGGAAAGAAGCACACATAATCAGGATTTACAGTGAAGGTTGGGCAAGTTGTCCATACCTACTTTTGACAGCTTTAATAAATGCATAACATATTTATGGATCTAGAAATTAGATACCTATCTCTCACTAAACCTCATGTTTGAGAATGAAGCAATAAAATATGTCACACTTCATTAAAGGGAAATGCTCGTGAGTGGTGTTATCATGTGATGATGACAGAAGGGCACAGTCTCATCAACTCTTATGAAAAATTCAGCCAAAGACCAATTGATAGGTTCGACAAAATGGATTTAGAACTACATTTTAGGGAGCTGGCACAACTGAACCAATATGGCTCAATTGACAGTTGTGTCTGAATTTTAAAGGCTTTAGACAATGGTTCCTAATGTATCAGACAAGAGACTTGTTTTATTCAATTAGTGTTTGACTAATCCACTTAGAGGTTGGATGAAGGCATTTTTGATCCACCTTCCCTACAAGATGCAATAAAAAAGGCAAGAAACATGGAGTCTTCCACACCCAAATATAAATTCCAACATTAGTCATTCCCACCAAAGAAAGACAAGAAGCCTTTTCAAAAGGAATGGCCTAAATAGACAAACATGGATGAGGAGACAAAGAATGAGTTACGGAGGAAGAAACTTTGTTTTTCATGCAAAGAGCCTTGGGAACCAAGCCATAGGTGCCTTAGAAGGGGCAAGGTTCATTAAATTAAGAAGAAAAGAAAGAAGCTAAGCCAGAAAGTGAACATGATGATGAAGATGTTGAACCAGGAGACAAAATGGTTGCAAACTATGGACGCCATTCATTCTTGGTCATGCTTTTTGGATTGACCAATGCAACTACTACATTTTAGTCATGTATGAATCCGATATTTAATAAGAAATTGACAAAATTTGTACTTGTCTTCTTTTATGACATTCTAATCTACAACAAAACTTGGGAGGATCATCTCTAACATATTGATGAAGACTTAGAGATTATGGAGGCATATTCACTACATGCTAAAGCATCTAAATGCAAATTTGGAATGACAAACATTTTGTATTTGGGGCATGTGATTAGTGCAAAGGAAGTCAAAGTGGATTGGGGTAAGATTCGATCCATTTTGAATTGGCGACCACCTAAGACATTGACCCATCTAAAGGTATTCCTTGGATTGTGTAGCTATTACCAAAGATTTGTTGGAGTTTCTCACAGGTGACAACACCCTTGACAAAATTAACAAAGAAGGGGGCTTTATCATGGTCATGTGCAGCACAACAAATTTTTGACAACCTAAAAGAGGTGATGAGTTCATGCCAAGTCTTAGCATTGCTAGATTTTTTCCATCCATTTATTTTGGAATGTGATGTTGTGGGTGAAGGGATTGGAGCTATTTTAATGTGAGAATAGACACACATAGCCTTTGAGAGCAGGAAACTCAAGGAGACTACAATAATTTTTTCCATTTATGATAAGGAGATGCTAGCCATTATGCATGCATTGGATAAATACAAACACTATCCGATAGAGGGTAATTTGTGGTAAAAACATATCATAACAACTTGAAATACCTATGCAACTAGAAGGATTTGAACGAAAGGCAACAAAAATGAGTAAGCAAACTAAATGCCTATGATTTTGATATTGAATATGTTAGAGGCTAAAGGAATGCAGTTGCATATGCCCTTTCCAAGAAGCCAACTTTGTGCTCAATGACAGAGAAATCAACGGATTGAAAGGCTCGTCTCTTGGTTGAGTATTCAAAAAATGCATTTGTTTGTGATGTCATGAATGGGAAAATGCAAGATGATAGGTACAGGGTAACGGATGATCTCATTTCCTACAAGGATAGGATCTACCTTGTTCCAGAATTCAAGTTTAAGGATAAGATATTGAGAATTGTTCATGGCACACCAATAGCAAAGCACCCTATCTACTTTAAAACCTACAAGTAGATCAAGGAGAGGTTCACATGCAAGGGATTTAAAGATGATATCTTGAGGCATATTAGGGAGTGTTTAACTTGTTAACAAAATAAATTAGAACATACTTTTCTAGCAAGACTATTGCAGCCCTTAACTATTCCTAAGCAAAAATGGGAGAGCATATCTATGGATTACATCACTAGTCTACCACAGGTACAAAGCAAGGATTGGATCTTTGTTGTGGTGGATAGATTGACCAAGTATCCCCATTTTTATGCTATATCTTCTGAGTTTAAGGCACTTCAAGTCGCAAAGTTGTTTTCTAGAGAGGTGTTCAAACTCCATGGCCTACCAAGGAACATTGTCAGTGATTGGGACAGCAGATTTATCAGTATGTTTTGGTAGGAGCTTTTTATATTGGCAGGTACTAAGTTTACCCCAAACACTAGTTATCACCTATAGACAGATGGATAGATTGAGATCGTCAATAAGTGGGTAGATGGGTATCTAAGGAACTATGTCAGAGGGCAGCAGAAGGCATAGATCAAGTGGTTATATTTGGGTGAGCACTACTCCAATACCACATATCACGTGTTTATCGGCAGGACTCATTTCAAAGCTTTGTATTGATATCCTGTCTTCTTGTATTTAAAGAGCAGTGGGGCAATCTCATAAACCATATTATTGATCTTATAATTTCCTTCAAGTGGGGTCTTGAAGGAGATTTGAAATGCTGGGATTATAAACTTATACCATGGTATCCAAAAAGATGATATTATGTTTGACTATAAAAATCTAGTATCTTCAAACACAAGTATAATTAGAAAAACTATGCATGTTTAGATTCAGATTTAGACACCAAAAGTGAAGGTTAAAGTTTAAACTATATATAAATTTGAACTTTTTTCTTGTAATTTATATGGAAATTCAAATGCATAATGGGGCCAAAAATAAATTTAATCAAAAACAAGATTCTAAAACATCAAAAAACATACTGTAGAGTAAAAGTACCAGAACATATTCAACTCATGGTTTTTACATGACAATATAGGAACTGGTAAAAACATACACTTTGGGTAATTAATAATTTTCCCATGAAATATAGGCCTAGTACCAAAGTGCTTTAAAAAATTTAAAGACTGTATATATTCACTGGCACCAGAACAAAAAGACTTAATATCCAACAATGAGGAAGCATTCCTGAAAGACATGAAAGCATATGTACCCAAAATTTCTAAGAGGAGGAGAAATTTCAAACCTGTTCGCCTGCAAGAGGATCTGGAACATTCTCAACAACAACGAGTTCCTGCTCTAACGTGTTTGGCAGCAAGGATCGAAGAATCTGCAATGCAAACCAGCAAACAGTCAGGCGCATTGAAAGAAGTGTATCAATATAGATGTAAAAATCAACACCTCATTTTCGGAGCACCTCATTTTCAGAGCACAACTGATCAATTATATAATACTTTATGGCCAGATGGCAAGAATGTTCTCAAGTAATGAACTAAAACCATGCTAAAACAAGTCACTCAAATAAAGAGTAGAATCTTTATGTTGAGATGCTATCAAGTAAGAGCATAAAAGCTAATGCATCAATCAAATGGAAACTTCTTTGTCAACAAAATATATCCTCATTTAAGATTCCTAAGCAGGTTCAAAGTTTTCTAACAAGAAATATCACCTGGCCAGGTACTAGAATCTAACCAAATAATTGTTAAATGGATATATTAAGTAGTTATAAATTATGTATGGCTAGATTGTCTCCTTGCTTATCTAATGTAGTTGGTAACGGTGAAATTTGATAGCTAAAGTGCAGCCTGAAGAGCACAAAAGATTTACTGAGAGGGGGGGGTGAATCAGTAAATCTATACAAACTTTTCAACTTTTCAACTTTTCAACAACTCTAAACTTTTATCACCAACAACCTTTATCAACTTCAAATTCTAACACAAATCAACTATACAAGAATATCTCAATATGAATAAGTTGACAAGAAGATTTTACATGGAAACCCTTACGGGAGAAAACCACGGTACAATCAATGTACTTTATGTATTATATAAACTTTTACAATGAATGTAGGCACCAACCTACTTGAATCACCAAATATGTAGTTTAGTAGGCACCAACCTACAAAGAGCACCAGCCCTTAATCCTGATTTAGTAGGCACCAACCTACAAGGTGCACCAACCCCTACTTGCCAAGCACCAACTTAGCAAAGATTATAATTTGAATGAATAGTGTTCCACCTTCAATGTTGCTTCCTCAACGGATGATGGACTTTACAATGTTTCTCTTCTTGAATTTATCTTTCTCAAATGATGTTCGTATATATCAGCATATGATGAATTTACTTTACAGATCTGCCTCTTATATTCTCCTCATACAAATTTACACACACTCCTCTTGGACTGTCCTTGAATTATCTACACAAATCACTTCTCAATCAGCAATCGTCTCTTCATAAATCTGCTCAAAATGTAAATGAATCTTCACAAAACTCTGCTCCAATCATATATTTCTCTTTGCTTCTGCACAAACTCTTCACAGAATTGAAACAAATTCTTTTTTCAAATCTGTCTTCTCAACTCAAACTTCAGATAATATTCACTTTATAATTGATAGTGCTGCTCTTCCTCTCTATACTTAGACAATAGTCATTCAATTCTTATGTTGACCTGCATATGATAGTTATTTATACACAATACAGATAATAATCAACAAAATCCCATCACAGATGATATATCCTTTGTTCCTTAAAACTCCAACACTCTACACACTTAATTGTGTTTATGATATATCAATTGTTCCACACACACATTCTACACTTGTTTGTGATTTAAAAATGAAGCATTTATTCACACACTCACACAGCATACACTTTCAGATAATATACACTTTATACACTCTTCCACTCCTGCTTGCAACTCAAAAATGAAGAGTTTTTATTCCACTCACATATGCCGCACTCTAAATGATATACATTTTTGCGCACCCAGCTACTTCTCCTTTTATAAAAATGATATTAGATAAAACCCACAAAACCACTTCACACTTCCTATTATCCTTTTATATCATTATTGTTCTTCATGAAAGAGACGTCACTTCAGAAAAGGATATAACCGCTTATAAGGTCATAACCCTTAAACTCAAACAGTGCCATAGTATAATCACTTGTCTTTTAATTATATTATTGCCTTAAACATGACGACTTTTTGTAATGTAAAATATCGTTCACAATGATAATCCTCTTTTTATTTACATATTCGGTGGTGAGTATTGCCTTCCACAAAGGGCCCGATAAAAATAATCGATTAGTAGACTTTAGCGGCTGTGTAAATTAAGGTGATAGCTTTGACGTATTTCTTTGACATGAATCTGCCTTTCTTATTACTGTGACATACGTTGGATGCTCTTCCAACGCCGACCGACTGAATCTACATTTGACATCTATTAGATACGTAGCAGCTATGTAATTCATTCATTTCTTTATCACTGCCCAGGTAAATTTGATATCTTCATGATCCCTCTCACTCCTTCAACCAAATGCGGACTCCCTTTTATGTTATCCACATGACTTCTAAAGTGTAGTGTGCCAAGACATATTCAGTAAGTCGACATAGATGATAAAGCCCGAATAATCATTTGCGTGCCTTGAAACTAATACACGACTTCACACCATGATTCCCTATAAATGATTCAAGTGATTACTTTGTTCTCTTACTTTAGTTTGATGATAATATCTAGCCGTTCAGATATGAACCCATGTTTGCACTTGGAAGGATTACTCTGCTAAGCACCTTCTTCGATTCCTTCACACGTTACCTCTTTTGGCATATCTGCCTATCACTATTAATGTTTTATTTTGTCTTTTAGCGATGCTCTAATATGGGTCAACATTTGTCTGCTTCCTACCAGCTCGATAAAGACTTTCTTCAGAATTATGTTGCTTTCATCAATACTTTCAACATAACTGCATCCAACCTTGATGATTTGTTCTTATTAAAGACATTTAATAAAGACATTGATCTGTTCTGCATTTCTTTATTTCACATATAATGTTCCTCAAACTGAATACTTCAAACATGATCATCAAACTGAACCATATTTAAGATATCAATTATGCATAGACAACAAAAACCTTCTTGACATGACTTTGACATCAATGACAACATTTCCAACACAGCCAGTCCATCCAGCAGTCTGCATTAATTCATTTAAATGTACCCAGAATAAGATACTCAGAGTCATGATTTTATCATTTATGACACAAAGAGAGCTTAGAGAATCAAACCAGGGATTTAAATACAATTTGATGGTTGTTAACTTGTTTCTATAAAGAATGCTTCTTTTAGAGTGAAAAATATAGGAGTATGAAACCTTGTTAGGAAGAACAAGAGAAAAAAATTAATTGTTCTTTATTATGTTCAGCTGAAACATAATAATGATCAATATATTAAATGGTAACCTTGTACCAGTGATGAAACCAAACTGAATAAGATTAATCTGTTGCATTTCATACTCATGGCATGCATTGAAATTCAAGACTCTTAACATGGGAAAGTCTTGAATTGTCAAATCAGCCTGTGGCTGCATACTCTAAGAGATGGAATTTTGCACAGTTGAAACACTAGATGATCATTTCTTCCTCACCATGAAGATTGAAGTGAAATCAGATATGTTAGCATTCTTGCATTACATCCAGATTTGCAAGTGCAGTCTGTCTTGGGTGAGCGAGTTGTTTTTGTATAATGTTTTCTATGGTTCAATAATTTTTGTGTTTGTTTTCTATGAATTTGTCATTTCCCTTTTTCAGAAATAGAACCGTCGAGAAGACCTCTAGCCTATCCCCATTTCATGTAGGCCAAGGGAAATAAATCTTTTAGTATTATTTTAAGTTGGGCCAGGTAGTATTTAATTTAAGAGGACTACATAAATAATATTATTATTAAAATAAAAAGTGCTTTTAACACTAATAAAATAAAAATATTTTCAAATACTTAAAATAAAATATAATTATGAAACAAAAGAAGTATTTATTAATATTTAAGGAATTTGGATCCATGGGCCCAGTTGGAGCACTACTAAAGGACGCTTTGATTCATTTAAATATCATATTTTTGTCATCATTTTGCCATTCAATTTCCAGAATTTGAGCTGTGTGTTCACTTTTGCATCCAAGGACAAAAAGCCTCAGCTGTTTTAGAATGCTTGGAGGACCAAAACCCTCTTGGTTTTCCAATAATTGAATTGAGAACAAAAACCCTCATATCCATTGAGGCAATTCTACACAAAGATCACCTTTGAGCCCATTGATTGCAATTGTTTGATTCATATTTGCAAGAAAATTGCACCACAACATCAAATAAGCATTTTTGGGCCAAGTTTCAAGTTTGCATGTTTCTGCTACAGTGAAATCAGCACTTTTGGGGGTTTGTTCTTCATTTACTCTTGCAAGATCTTGGGTGCCACTCATTGGGGAAGTTGCCCTCAACCTCTGTTGTTAGCATTTGTGGACACTGTTTCCGCAACCATTCAGCGCCATTTGTGGATGTATCGGTCATACAAATAGGGTTTGGAGTGATTCTTGAAATTATTTTTGCTGATTGCCCTTATCTAGGGCCTGCACCAACACTTTGGAGGATTTTGGAGGTGGTCTTGGTCTTCATTTACTGTTGATACAACACTTCCAGCCATCTTTCAAGGGAGCGCCAGCATTAAGAAGTGCAGATCTGCCCTACTTTTTTCTGTTGAATCCCTTTCCAGCCTTCAATTGGGTGTGCTAGCCTTGGAGGAGAGTGTGGGTTCAGTTTGGTAAAGTTTCATCCACATTTATTGCTGTTTGGAGGCATTTTTTAACATTTACTAGTATTTACAGAGATTATCCTTAAGTTCCAGCCTTTGGATCTTCATTGCTTCCATCTTCCATCTCTATTTCCCAATTGCCATCATCATAGGCAGAGCTAAATCAGACTTGATCAGTTTTGGGACATTGTGCAACCTTGGTAACATGTTTCCTCTAATCTCCACCCGCCACACCTGCTGAATATTGATTCTATAAGGTTCCTACAGCATGTGGCAGCTATACATTCATTATTTCCAGACAAATCTCAAACCTAGTTAATCTGAAAATTGTTCATATCAGCCATTGTAGGTTGCTCCAGCATTTTGCAAATCTAAAGAAGGCATTTTGAAAGAGATAAATTGGTGTTTAATACGCTAGGGTTCCATTCTTGTATGTTTGTTGGTATTTCAAAGTTCAATTCTTTCACTTTCAGTTATACCAGCTTTTATATTGGTTGTATATGAGCACTGACTACTTAGATCTGAGTGTAATTGCATTGAAAGAGTGTTAAGTTGGCCGTCCCTTTCATATCAGACCTAACCAACCCCTTTCATTTGGGTGATTTATCATATTTATAAACGAATTTTGCTAATTTGGGGTGAAGTTGAAGTTGTTTTCACCCATAGAGGGTTTGATAACAAATTTCTCTTTTATTTTTCTGTTCCAATTTGTGTTTTGCATCAAAATAAGAAAATTACATAAAAACCAGAAAAAATTAAAAAAAACCCTTGTTGGGGACATTACAGAATTACTTAGGATCATAGAAGTCCTATAACAGCTTCTGTCAGTTCTGACTGCAGCCACGCAAAAAAATGCCAGAGAGTTTTATCTACAAAATACATCAAAGTTTGTGACAAAGAAAGAGCTGTCAGGATTGCTTGCAGAATTCACAGCATATATAAAGCATGAGTTAATCTCTTTTGGAAAAAGCTAAAGGATTCAAAGATTAATAAAGAGATGTCAACTTCATTAAGCAGGCTTCAATAAAATGTGCAACATAGCTCAGAACACACATGAAGCAGGCTTCAAGCATCAAAGGTTGGAAATTTGGAGAGAAACTAAAATATGTGAAATTGCCAAGCAGCAGTTTCATAATTGCCAGGGTGATTTAGTCATGCAAGTGGTAAGAAATAAATGAAGTATTTTAAAACTCAGTGAAATTGCCAAGCAGCAGTTTCATAATTGCCAGGGTGATTTAGTCATGCAAGTGGTAGGAAATAAATGAAGTATTTTAAAACTCTGTGAAATTGCCAAGCAGCAGTTTCATAACTGCCCAGGTGATTAAGTTATGCAAGTGGCAGTTTTGAATTTGCCAGGTGCATTTCATACAAAAGTGCAGGATTTGTCATGTGTCGGAAACAGCAGAAAACAGCCAAGAACACTTTGAGTTCCTCTTCCAAACAGTTTCTGAAAAGACTTGAGATGCTTGGCATGACTGTTTTGGCCTATAATACATGTGTAAATGCCCATAGAGGTAACAACAGAAGGATTTGAGTTGAATTGTTTGAATTCTAGTTAAGAGTTCACAGGTTCAAAAGCACTGACATTGGCAAAAGAGCAAAGCTCAATTTATATTAGAGCTATTGCAGCAATCATAGGGGCTGAAATAAGTTGATTGCAGGTTGGTCGTGTGCCCAATAGGCCTAAGATTGTAATTTCCATTCAAAATAGTGGAGTGAGTGTTTTTACTATCTACTGCTGGAGTTTTTATCCCAAAATTGGGGTTACCTAACATAAATTCATGTGTCTGCAATTTGTGGTTATTGTTACTCTCAATTTCCTTAAATTCTTTGTTATTGGTTTGCTTAGAATTTGCAGCTCATCCTTCATTAAGAATCTGTATGTGATAACTAGCAGTGAAGCATAGCTTCCTGTAGTTTACAGATCAAGTTTGGTACCAAAGCAAGCTCTTTTCTTGTGGAAGTTGCTGTAAGTGTTTTTTCTAGTTCATGCCCACAACAAGAGCAAGTGGAGAAGAACTCTTTCATTTGCAAAGAGACATTGAGTCTGGTAGTTGGAAAAGAAAAATTAAGAAGCACGACAAGAGATGCAGAAACCTTCGATGAAGAAACAAGGTTCCTTGAAATAGAAGCTGATGTTGCAAGCATATCTTAGTCAACAGAAACTATTAAAAATCTAAGACTCTAATGGAGATTCTCATGAAGTTGTGCTCATTGAAAGATACCAAGAGCAAGGGGAAAGCCCACTTTGAAGAAGAAGAATTATATTGCAAAACTAGTGTACCCAATAAATCTCTATGCAAGGATGAAGAAAGATTTAGATTCCCTGTTTGAAAGAGATGTGGATACGAAGCTTGACCATTGGTTGGGTCACTTGGAGGTATATTTCATTATGCATTCTCTTACTTTAGAACAAAATATTTCCTATGCTCAATAGACACTGGTGAATTTTGTAGAAGCGCTGTCCAAATGGAGAAATAAGTGCAAGAAGACAAGGTGTCGATGAAATACATTAGAGGCCTTTGTGGCCATCTTCAAGGGCTTCTATTGTTGTCTAAGCCAGTGGACATAGATGAAGCATGTTCGCATAATCATCAACTTGAACTAGATAGTTCTCTATCCTCTCCAATGACAAAAGGAGCTATAGCCAAGATAAATAAGGTTGGTGCTAGAAGCACAAAGGCAATTTCTACAAAGCATTGTGACCATTGTGATGCAGATGCAACTTACTACAAGCTACATCTAGAAAAGCATCCTTTGTAAGGCCCACCTATCTTTAGTTCCTACCATAGATACAAGACTTGCCCAAACTCAATGGGTATCGAGGCAGGCAAACCCAAAGGAATCTCATAAACTCGTGACCTCAATACCCAACAAGTCTGGTTAGAATTGCTGAGTTTTCCAAACTCATTGGACCCAATTTGTCGGAATAGTACTTAGATATTAGGGAAAATAAGAAAAAGGATAAAAAATTGAAAGTGTAAAAGCATGGAAGTCCTGCTTTTTTGAAGGGTTGTTTGGAGGAGTTTTAAAGGTTGGTTAAAAGCAATTAAATTATGAAACAAGGCATGTGCCCCTTGATCCCGTTGGGGATGCTACCTCAAAACCCCACTCTAGTTTTACAAATCAAAAAAATAAAAATCATTTTGGGCCATGCTAATGGAAAGGCAACACTTTTTTTGTTCTTTTTACTTTTTCCCAATCAAAATCCCAAGTAATTGAATTACAGCTATACTTTTGCTTTGCTAAGTCAATCCCTATCCTAAGTAATGCATCTATGGTTGTAGCAGCATTTGCAGACTTGTCTAAGATCCAAGTGCATGACACCAAACAAAGCTAGCAATGCTGAGTTGAGCAAGACTCTACCATACTTCAGGACTCCATATTATGATTTTTGTTTTTGATGCCATGCATAGCATAATCCACAAATTTTGTACACCTAAAACACTTGACAATATTTTTTTTTAAATCTCATTTCCTTCATCAAAAATAACTTTAATACATGTGACCGATGCATACTTGTGTCTATGACCAAAGTAGCTTCTATTTGATTAGTTTATTGTGTCAGCCATACTGGTGTACCTAAACCCCAAACACATGCTCAATCTAGCACCCAAACCGGCAACTTCTGCCCATGCGAGTGTGGGTGCCTGCACCTATGCCTGTTTTTGTGCTTTTGTGTATGTCCTAGCTTCAAAACTCCCAACTTGGCAAATCTTGTAGACCCAATTTGGGCTCAGTCTCAGCAACTCAGCATAACGCCAACAAAATTCAAGAAATGAAAAAAAAAAGCATACTTAAATTTATTAACTCAGCAAAACTCAGAAGCACTCACCAAAAACTCAAATAAACTCAGCTAGGCAAGTTAATGTGCAATTTATTCAGCTGCAAAACTAGCTCATGAGTTAGATGAGTACAAGGAGAGTTTTGAAACTATGGTATATATTATAAATGAAGATAAAATGCAGACATTCAAAATTTCAAAGCACTAAAATGCCATGATACAATTGGGAAATAACTTAAAAAGATAAGTCTCAGAGTATTATTTCCATGAAAACGCTTAATCAATCTAGCATTTAACTGTTATTATTAATTTAATGTTTAAGCAAGCAAATATCTATTGATAGTTAATACTACTGTGAATTACTTTAAAAAAATCCTCACTTATAATGTATACTATTACCACTGTTGTTATATACCTTATAAAGTGCATTACCTTCCAACTTTGTGAGTTATCATCTAATTGCATGGAATCCACTTTACTCTTCTTATGTTGATTAAGAGGAAAAGGATCATCAAGTATGTCAATTTTATCCAGTTGAAAATCTCCTGCTCCTGGCACATGAACCTAGAAAATAGCAGAAATTTCCAAGCATCATAATATATGGAAAAATTTCATACTTGACCCCATGGTAAGCATATCATACCAACTGGTTAACAGAAAGACTCCGTGCCCGCACATAGCCCGAAAGAAGCAGCATACTCCTGCCTGAATCCTGCTCAGATGTTGCAAGTTCAACCTAGAAAGAGAAGTTTTTATGTTACATCAATATCCCTTTATCAAAGATTTTGCAATTGAGTTATTGAGAAATAAAATCACAGATCAACATATTCACTACCTATAGATTTATATAATGCAGTCTATTGAAACAAATAAACAAAACAGCATATAGGTATAGAAGCAATAAGAAATGCAATAAACCAATAGAGGATACAAAGCATATAGTACATTATGGGATACAACTGTAAGCAAATAGCATGTATACAAGCAACAAGCTTTAAAACGTCTAAGGTTGACAAAAGAGTAACATCTGGAATATTTGTGCTTACTATTGAAATGGTTAATCACTGTCTTATTCAATATTTGGGTTTTAAATCAAGGATTTGATGAATAGAAGGATGGGGTAGATTTATTATGACTCATATTAAGAGCTATCCACATATTGTGTTTGTGAAGGAATGTTTCGCACACTCATCCCCTGTGGATGTCCAATATCTCAAAGAAGAAGCTGCCAGGTCATATAGATCTACCAAATCTAATAACATTAGAACTTCAATTTCCCTTGATCGACAGTACACAGAAATCATAAGAGGAAGTAATTCCAAGGAAACAATAAATCCATTCATTAAGCTCTACTAGAACCATAGTAAGACTTGCCACAACTCTCCAAGTAAACTTGGTTACTTATTATTAATTTATTTATTAAAGGAGTCAAATGACATCGAACACATTAAGATTCATTCAAATTTGTCTCAAATCAGCAAACTAGCTGCAATTCCACTAGATGCTTTCAAAAGTTCTTGTAATGTCCCCTTTAAAGAATTGTCAATTTTCTGATTTTTATGAAATTTTCTGAATTTCGGAAACTAAAATAAACTGGAAACAGCAAACTGAAATAGAAACAATTAACAAGAAACTTCTTGTCTAACCTTCTATAGTTGGAACACCACTTCAACTTATAGATGATAAATACCAAAATGAAAGTGATGGTTAATCTCCTAATATGAAATGGACAGCCAACTTAACACCCTTTGACATGCAATTATACTCAGATTTGAGTAGTTGAGGCTCACATACATCAAATATCAATGCTGATATAACTGAAAATGAATGAATTGAACCTCCAAATACTAACAATCACACAACTATGGATCCCTATGATATCAAGCACGCTTGGATGTTAATTAAGCACCAATTTATCACCTTCAAAATGCTTTTATTTGATTTGCAACATGCAGGAGCATCTTACAATGACTGATATGCACAATTTCAAACTTACAATAATTGAATTTGACCAGAACTGATGAATGTACAGCTTGCCATGTGCTGTAGGAACCCTGCATGGTGAATAACTAGCAAGGACAGTGGCTGGATCTTACTGCAAGAGTGTTGCAATAGCAACAATGACCCGGCAAATGACCTAGGAAGGTGGCATGGCAGCTGGAAACAAGCAAATTGTGGCTCCACAATAGTCAAATGCTCTTCAAATGCTAATAACAGTCCAGAATATGAACTGTAAACAATAATAAATGCTAATGCCACTTGCCCAAAATGTTGCTGTAATCTCCTTGAATGCTGGCACACCCACTTATAGCCTAGAAAACTGACAAAACAGCAATAACTAAGGCAGATCTGCCCTACCAAACAATGGCAATCCCTAGGAAGCAGCTGGGAATGTTGTTGCAAAGATAAATGATAACAAAACCCTCTCCAGAAACCCTCCAATGCAGTGGCACTGCACTTGATTTGTAGAATATGCAGGATATGCTGACGGATCTGCCCTCTCAAGGCTGATATACTCAAGTTGGTGGCTGTATTTGTTGGTCAACGCAACAAATCATAAGTAGCTATCTACAAAAGTGGTGAATCTTTCCCTTGGAATGTTGGCACCAAATCTGAAAGGAAAGCCTTATCAAAATGTTGGAATAGTTTGCCTCAATAAATCTACAAAATCTTCAATAGATCTGGAAACCTTCACCAAACTTGAAACTTGGCCCAAAAATGTTGATTCCACTGTAGCAACACTATAGCAGCAACATGTAAAACATGAAACTTGGCCCAAAACTGTTGAATTTGCTATAGCAACATTGTAGCATCAACATGCAAACTAGAAATTTCGCCCAAAAAATGCTGATTTGATGTTGTGATCATTGTAACGAGACTCGCCAAGACTCGGCGAGTCCCGAGTCGAGTCACCCTGGCCGAGTCCTGGGGGCTCGGACTCAGACTCGGCCGAGTCCTGGCTGGACTCGCCGAGTTTGGTGGACTCGCTAGACTCGCCGAGTCCAAGAGAGTCTTGCCAGCAAGACTTGGCAACAGGCAGGGTTTGAAAAGTACAAAAAAATACTTGAAATTTAAAGTTAAAACTTGTTTTTTTCTTACTTATTGTGAATGCAAAATGATGTACGCCATGAAGGTTTGTATGGTTTTGGAGGTCTTAATTTAGGCTTGGTGGTGGGGGCTCCGGCCCTCGACCCCTCAGACATATGTGGCTTTGAAGCCTACCTTCGAGGGCAAGGGGCATTGCCCCTTGACCCCACACCCCCAAACCCCCGCAAGGGGCGCTACCCCTTGACCCTGTTGGGGGTGCTGCCCTCAGACCCCCGCAAGGGGCACTGCCCCCAGACCCCCACAATGGGCATTGCCCTTGGCCCCGCTGGGGGTGCTGCCCCCAGACCCCAGCGAGGGGTGTTGCCCCCAGACCCCACTAGAGGCACTACGCCTACACCCCCACAAAGGGCATTGCCCCTCAACCCCATTAGGGCAATTTCCCTAATACTTGATATTATGGCTACTGCATCATCCATGACCTATCTTAGACACATTCATAGGAAGGATGTAGGCTCCTTTGAGCCATAGACTTCTAGTTATTGTTTTGAATCTTTTGATATTTCATATTTGTTTAGAACATTTGATGTCATGGATTTCATATTCGATGATTTTTGTATACATTTGAGTCTTTGACTATATATCTAAGTGCGCTATTTCCTTGGGCAACTCAACTACAATTTGTGTTTATACTTATATGATCGATGTATACTTGTGTTAGTGACGAGGACCTTGATTGGGTTGACCGGGCAAATAGAGAGGCTGAGGCTATAGCCATGGCAGAGGAGGAGGCTAAAGCATGAGCAAACACATCCACAACTAATGTTGGTGAGGGTGGCATGGAGTCACAAGCAGAGACTATGGTTGTAGTTGCTACATCATCTAGGACTCAACTTAGATGCCTTCGTAGGAAGGATGCAAACTCCTTTGAGCCATAGACTTGTAGTTATTGTTTTGATATTTCATATTTGTTTGGAACATTTAATGTCATGGATTTCATATTCCATGAGTTTTGTATACATTTGACTAATTTTATATATCTAAGTATGCTATTTCCTTCAGCAGAGCAACTACAATTTGTGTACTTTATACTTATGTGATCGTTGTATACTTGTGCATGTGATCAAATTTGCTTTTATTTGTGTTGTATTCAATAAAGGGTGCTTGAAACAAGTTTTAAATCCTTAAAATCTCTAAATTTCTAGGGTTTTTTCGACTTTTTTTCATTTTGTTGAGTCTACGCCGAGTCTGAGTCTCGAGTCGCTGAGTCGAGTCACCCTCGCCGAGTCTGAGCCGAGCCTGAGTCTCGTAACTATGGTTGTGATACAATTTGCTTGCAAATATGAATTGAACAATCACAAGCAATGACTTCAAATGCAAGCCTTGTGTAGAATCACCTCAATGGATATGAGGGTTTTCGTCCTCAATCCAATTGTGAAAAACCAAGACAGTTTTCATCTTCCAAGATCTCCAAAATAGCCAAGCATTTTCGTCCTTGAATTTAAACTTGAACACAAAGTTCATATTTTGGAAACTGAATGGCAAAGTGATGACAAACATTAGATATCAAATGAAGCCAAGCACCCTCCTTTTTGTAGCATTCCAACTGGACACACTGGTCCAATTTTGTTAAGTATTAATAAATACTTTTTATATTTATTTTAATTTTAGCATTTAGAAATACTTTTCATTTTTATTAGTGTTAAATACACTTTTTATTTTAATAGTAATATTATTTAAGTTGCCCCTAAAATTAAAAATTATTGGGCCCAACTTAAAATAATGCTAAAAATTATTTCCCTTGGTTTACCTTTAGCCTATAGGAAATGGGGAAAGGTTAGAGGTCTTCTCTATGGCTCTATTTCTGAAGAAAGGATATGACAATTCTAAATAACGTATATAAGTAGGTTACTCCATTGGTATGACTTATATAGAGTTGTGAATTGATGCTTACTTTTTAGATTACCAAAATCTCTCTAGATAATAGAGCTTTACATCTATAAGGGTCTCCTAAAGAATGTAATCAGCAAGACCCCAAAGATTCAAATGAAAACTAAGCCTCAAAATTCAAAGTACAATATAACAAATCCTCTATCCTAGAGAGAAAACTACACCTCAAAATTCAAAGTACAAGTAAAGACCTACTCGTTTATTTGATCCATAACGATTTAGAGAAGATTTTTTCAACATGAGGTTGTCCAAAAGTGATCAACAGTACAAAATAGCTGATTTAAGCAGTAGAGAAAAACTGCCACTTGCATCAGGAGGCATTTTCACAGCTGCCACTTTCAGCAACTAGTAATTACAAAGCTGCTATGGCAATAACAAAACCACTATAGTGATAGTAAAAAAATAGCTTCCTTGAGAGAGGCAATTTCATCAATGTGAATATGAGAAATGAAAAAGTTCAACAATTTCTCTTCCAAATCCATTTCTAGAGCATAGTAATGCATAGAGACAATCCTCCAACATCTAATTGAGGACATGACGAGATCAGACTGCATCATCAAAGGCTTGTGAGTGTTGTAGTGGTCAATGTTAAAGTAACTATTAAATATGGTCAATTTGTTATTACTTATTAGTCATAGGCTTTAATAAAGTTTTTTCGACTTTAGGATATTATGTTATGTTTTATTTCCCTTCAGTATGTGCTTCTTATTTATCCCACATTCATAACATGGTTTGCCTCCCATGATTGTAATCTCTTACAAGAAGGCTTTCATTTCATATTTAAGATATTATGTTATGTTTTATTTCCCTTCAGCATGCACTTTTTATTTATCCCGCATTCATAATGCCGTTTTCCTCCCATGATTATAATCTTTTATAATAAGGCTTTCACTTTTTATTTACTTAATGAATATCTTGGTTATCTTAATGTGCTCTATTTCCATAATATGGTATCAAAGCTCAGCTAGAGCCATGGAGTTTGTGAAAGCGTGAAGTTCTAAGGACTGCTGCCAACAGAGATGGATCAAGAGATCACTGGTGTAGCACAATAAATTGCAAAAGAAGGATTCATACTATCCTATGGCACTACATTGTATATTACTATATTAGATTCATATGGTTTTTTCCTAAGGAAAATCACAAGCAAAACCAATCAAAAATCGTGTGTTCTTTTTATTTAAAAAATGCATGGGAAAGTTTGAGGTCATATAGGCAAAAAACCAATAAATTTGTAGGCCAAAATTGCATAAAACTATGCGGGTTTTCTTGTTGTCTTTGAGGGTTTTTTGGACAAAAAATCACAAATTTGTTCTATGCAAGTCACAAGGGTTTATTTCCTAGAAATCACAGAAATTTTCATCTAAAATTTAAGGATCATGACCAATCTTTCATAGGCGCAAATAGTAGAAAACAGGCACAATTTACGAGTTGCATCTACAAGTCATGAGCCATGCACTTTTCTAGACACAGTCACAAGGTTAAAACCAACTGTAGAGCCAAGAAAGCAATATAAATCGCTTTCAAAAGCTTGTAGAGGTTGTGCAACTAGGGCAAGATTTTTTATAGACCTTTTGAAAGCCAAGTTTCCCTCGGCTAGGACTCGTTTTTCTTTGCCACTTTTTTCTAGTAGATTTGCAAAAAATTGTAATCATATAGTTGATTGAATTTTGTAAGTATTTATTTTCATGTATCATTTTGTTGTTAGAGGAATAGCAGGAAACAATTTTTTCTTCTACTCTAAGATTGCAAGTTGTGAGAGGAAGAACATTACAAATGGCCTCATTACCCAACATCATGTTGAAACACAACCAAATATTCTCTGATAAAAATTACAATAAGTGGAAGCAACGTATGTTGAACATTTTTTAGTACAAATTCCTCGTAAGTATTATCTTTGGTAAAAATCACCATCCAACAAATACATGTAAAGACCAAAACAAATTTGATGAATGTGATGAACGTGATAAAGAAGTCATAATGTTGAGATGAAATGCTTCCTAAATTCCAAACGAAAAAAATAAAAAAATCAACTAATATTTGGAAGCATTTGCGAGAGTTGCATAAGACTTCAAACAAAGGTAGAACCTTCTTCCTGAAGAATATGTTGTTCTTGATCACTATGGATAAGTACGCTTCATTGTGTGAGCATTTACTCAAGATCAAGGACATCAAAGATCAATAGATAGTCATTGGTTAGAAAATGGAAGAGCAAATAGTGGTAATCACACCTGAAATCTTACCAGGTGCTTACAAGCAATTTATCGAGACCCTAAACATTACCTCTATGAATGTCAACATGAAGTTTGAAGAAATGTGCAATAAGCTCTTCAAATAGGGCTAATGAAAGAAATAATTTGGTAGTAGCAATGAAACATACAATGTACAACAAGCCCTTGTAGCCAAAAAGAAGAGCAAAGGCAAATGGTCATAGAAGAAAACGCAAGGCAATAATGAGGATGCAACAAAGACTTTCAAGAACACCACATGCCATTACTATGGTAATATGGGTCATATGAAGACACACTATAGAAAAATATTGACTAATTAGAAAACTGAGGGCCTTAACAAAAAGCTCATACCGTTGTAATGCTACTTTTCTCCACGTATTAAATTGGATAATTTTAATATATATATTTGGCAACAGATTTATTAGTGTTATTAATTAAGTTTAAATATTATAAATTATTTCTATAAATTAGATACAAATGCACAAAAATGCTAATTAATCAATGTTATCTAGTTTATGATTTAAGCACATAACGACATCATCAATAATACTAAATTGGCATTCAAAAATATAAATATGATTAAAAGAGAAGCAATAACATCATTAAAGAATTCAATTAAATCAATTAAACATTTAAAGCAATGACTACAAATAAAATTTATTTAACACGTATTTGTAAATCATGGAGAGGCTGCTATCTAGCACTCAAAAGAATAGTTATAAGTCCAAGCTCTCCATGACAAGGAAGCACCCCCAAAGGAAACCAGTTCTTACACAGAACCCAACCTGCCTCACGACATAAATAACACAGCCCTGGCAAGGACACTCTCAAGTGTACATTGTATCCTGAGTTGGACACATGTTGTGTGCCCCTTCTCCAAATGCCTCGATGCCAACCCCAAGACCCTTAACCTTCACTCCTTTGTGCCCTCTGAATTCCTATATATCTCCTTTTTTTATCTCCTTCTCTTGAATGTTCTCCATGCCTTAAGTGTGTTAGTTTTATGATCAGATGTAAAACACAGAAATTTAATTCAATATCAGACAATAACACAGCATATACCCTGGGAAAACCCTCCTCTTGAGGGAGAAAAACCCAGCAACAATATATCACTTATATATTGAATATCAACAAAAATGTCTCCTTTACAAAGAGGCCGATATGAAGGCCAATTAGAAGCACCATAATCTGATGCTAACACAGAACCAAGATAATGTAATTCACTGATGATAGACTGAGCCTTCCACAAAATATCGATCTGCACTTGAGACAAACTCGCACCTATGAATCTCGAACTTGTGATGAACAATGAATGGATATGAATGAATTGATTAACAATGAAATGGCCATCGAGTATATATACAAAATGAAGGGAGAAGTCGTGACTCTCCAATACAACAAGTCGGCCTCCATGAAACATCATGTCTCCAATACTCAAGAGGTTGGCTTCCTTGAAATTCGCAACTCCTCATAAGTTCATATCTTAACAATAATTAAATATTAATTGTCATCAAATGACGCGCCTCCTCATAATTGATATCTCCATTAATTAAATAGCCAACTGCCATCATTTAATTTATTCAATAGTGCAAGGGAGATCGGGCTGGAAGAAACACCCGACGCTGTACAATAACATCAACAAAGTGATCTCCATGCCCTTTCCAAGTCTCACACGAACTCATTATATATCCTTTAAGGGGTGTTTTCCAAACCATCACACCCTTTCACAAGAGTTTCCTTTTAATAATTATTCTTCCTTTCTTAAAAGAGTTTTCTTAAATATCCTTTATTAATCTTTATTTAAACCAAAGGAGCATATTATCCTTTATTTTTCTATCTCCTTTTTAATTCTAAAGAGTTATTTCATAAATTTCTCTTCTCTTGGAGAAAAAGTCACATAACATATCGCAAAGCCTACACAAGAGTCAACCTTATATGCATTCATGGCCAAAAGACTAGCAAATCAATCCAAGGCATCTACTTGGTATATAGATTTAGGGGCATCACATTGCTTCACCAATAGGTAGGAGTACAATGCTTGCAATTAATCTAATAATTTAATGATCTTTGGCGATAGGAAGGGAATAGTAGTAGGCAAAGGGAATACATAGATATCCTCTAGAGGGAAAACGTTGATTTTTCTAAATATGTACTGTTCCAAGAATGAAGCTTAACCTACTCTCAATAAGTCAAATTGTGTTGCATTGCCCCCATCTAGATGTCATCTTTAGTAGTCACAAATGCTACATAGTTGACAAAGAGAAAAAGAAGATTATTGCTCTTGGTGTAAAAGATCATGGACTCTACAGACTAGTTGATATTGGACAGGTTTTGTATGCATTGGCAGCCAAGAGTGCATCAAACATCAATACACTTTGGCATGTGTAGTATGGGGACCTTAATTTGACCAACATCTCTCAATTATCTTGAGAGAACTTGGCAGATGGACTTTTTGAGATCCAATAAAAGATAGAAAGTGTTTGTAGAGTTTGCCAAGCAGGGAAGTAGCAAAATGCTCCATTTGATGACAAACAAGCTTTGAGAGCCAAGAGAGTTGTTCAATTGGTTCATGTAGATGTTTCTAGACCAATGAATAAAACATTTATCACTAGTGTTATGTATTTTCTTTTGTTTGTTGATAATTCCAATGGGAAAATGTGGGTGTATTTTCTAAAATTGAAATCTCATGTGTCTAACAAACTTCAAAAATTTCAAAACATTAATAGAAAAAGAGTTAGTTTTTACATAACCACACTTGGATCTACTAAAGGAGGAGAATTTTGTTCTAGTGAATTCAAAAACTTCCTCTATAAACACGATATAAAAAGACAATTCACTACACCCTACACTCAACAACAAAATGGAGTGGTTGAGAGGCAAAACTTATCTATCATAGAGATGCCCCAATGTATGATGGAGAACAAGAATGTTCCAAAATGATTTTGGGCTAAAGAAGTATTAACAATAAATTATCTATTGAACAAATCTCCCACAAAGATGGTGAAGGATAAGACCCCTTGGAAGAAGCATGGTTTGGGAGGGAGCCCAAAGTCAATCATCTTAAGGTCTTTGGTTCCACTACCTATGCATGGATTCAGTATGAGAAAAGAACCAAGTTAGATCCGAACAGCATGAAACTAACAATCACATGGTACAACAATAGCATCAGGCTTATAGCTTCATTGATGTTGATACCAATACATTGACCTTCAACAGAGATGTTGATGAAGAAGATGCGCATTTCCAAAATTCTCTAGAGATTAGAATTACTAGAGAACAACCTATTATTGCTAAGGATTTAGGTGTTTAGCTTCAAGTAGCTCCACACAAAGTGTGGAGGATACTACGCATGTGTTGTCTCCAAGCAAGTAATAGTCCTAGACTCTAACGATGACAACTTAAATAAGCATTTGAATGACACAAGTACAAGTAGCCCAAGTTATGGTAACAACACTGGTTTGAACGAAGAGGATCCCAAGAAGAGACCATAGTGGTGGCACAACACCATTGGAAATGTTTGGGTAAGTGAAATGATCAACAGAGAATCATCGAGAGTAAGAGTATGAGAACATAATCAACTTTTCTCTAGTGGCCAATATTCCAAGAGTTATGATCTATAAGTGTTTGAGGAGACAAAAGGCAATGGAACATGAGAGTTTTATGAAAAATAATAATTGGAATCTCATTGATCTTCCACTAGGAAAGAAACCCACTGCTGCAAATGGGTGTACAAGGTCAAGCACAAGGTAGATGGCACAATAGAGAAGTACACGGCATAGTTGGTTGAAAAAGGATTCTCACAAAGAGAGGGCATCGACTACAAGGATACCTTTGCTCCTATGGAAAAGCTGAGCACCATCCATTTAGTCTCAGCCATGCCAAATTAATTAGGTTGGACTGTCCATCAAATGGATGTGAAGAGTTCCTTTGTCAATGGAGACTCGGAAGAAGAAGTTTACATTTATCAACCACAAGGTTTTCAAGTTTCATGTTTCAAGGAAGGAGCATCTTGTGTGTCAACTGAAGAAAGGTCTATATGGCGTAAAATAGGCGCATAGGGCATGGCACATCAAAATTCATAGGTACTTGGATGCATAGTTGGAAGACTTTGTTGGACTCACCAAGGACTCTACGGACTCAGGAGTCTGCAAGCTGGCCAAGTCGACTTGATGCAGACTCACGAGCCGAGTCTCTGGCTTGGACTCCCAAGTCCTTGGCTCGGACTCCCGAGTCCTATCCCTAGACTCTTGTTGCAGCTGGAAGCTGCTTTCTCAACTTTAAAACATTATTTTTTTCAAATTTTTTTGCCGATTCCATGCTAAGTTTTTTGCCAAGTTTGTGCCAAGTCCCAAGTCTGAGTCCTATTTTGGGCTGCCGAGTCCACGCCGAGTCCGAGTTTTGAAACTATGCTTGGATGAATAGAGGTTCTAGTGGAGTTCTTTGGATTCCAAACAATGTGTCAAAAGTATAGTTAAATCTCATTTTACTAGTCATATATGTAGATGACATCATTATTACAGGTAGTAAGCCATGTGCTATGGAATAAATCAAATCTAATATGAGTAAAGCTTTTGACATGATTGATCTAAGCCTCTTACATTACTTCCTAGGTGTAGAAGTTTGACAAACATGTGGCAGCATTTTTGCCTCAAACCAAATATGTTAGGAGTTTGCTTGAAAGATTCAAAACAACAAATCGCAAAATCTTGTCCACACCTATGGAGAAAGAACTAAAGCTTTCAGCCAACACTAACTCTCAAACTATTAATGAGTTTTCCTACAAGCAACCACTGGGAAGCTTAATACATCTTATAGCCACTACACCTTATTTGAGCTATGTTGTGAGTTTCATTTCCCACTTTGTTGCCCATAACATTAGAAGAGAAAAGTTTGAAAAACAGATACAAGATCATTAAGACCAATGTGTGAAGCTAGCCATGCAATTAATAAATATTGCACCAACAGTCTATGGCATTTAAGAATCTTGCACCCAACATGAAGATGTCTAAGTCTCTTGAAATGCGAACAGATTACATCTTTGAGATTTAAGAATTATGTAGCCAAAATAATGACTAGGTCTCTTGAAATGCGAAATTGTCAAATCTCCAAGATTTTAAAAATTTTGAACCACATAACAATTTGTAAGCCTCTTGAAATAGGAATATGGAAAATCTGGATTCAATTAGAAAATAGCACTTCCTACAATAGGACAAGATGAAGCAAAATAAACCAAATGCTGCCAGACAACCCAGTAAATGACAACAAACAGTGCCTTTAGTAATTTGGCTTTATCTCAAACTATTAGCAAATTTGCTAGCCATAAATTTTGAAGTTTTTGAATACCTTCAAGGTACAGAAAGATGTCCATGTGTGCAGCTAATTTAAGCAGACATCTTGCTCATTATAAAAAAATGTCACGAGAAGGATCAGTTCTATATGTTTCACACCAATAGTTACATTTTAAACCCCACATAAACTTGGTCTCTTTGGGTGTGTGCAGAGGTAGGAAGATGCACAAGGAAAATTGAAGACCAACAAATATATAGATATGTAACTTTTAGTAACAAAAATAATTATTCTAAAAGGATGGCACATTCTAGCCTCTAACACAGATCTTGTATGCGCCAAGAGCTATCCAAAAGTATCAAGGTAGCAATCCCATCTCAATATGAGTGTCAAAGACTCGGAACATAGGAATTGACACCAGGAGTCTTTTGGGTACCTCCCAAAACAAAATAAATTACGCTAATGTACATAAATAACCAACATAGATTAATGGGACTTGTCCAAAGGAGTGAAATGGGGTATACTCATACCTGTAAGACCTAAGTACAAATCACCTTGTTGTGCACAAGTTAATCTCAAGCCATGTTAGTGTGGCATCTCCAAGGGATAAGGTGCCCAAATCTATATCCCCAATCTACCTACAGTCTGTGATATCTGAGACACCCTAAGTCAAGAAAATTGATGAAACACATACACTTATACTAAGAGGGGGATTGAATCCACACACATAAGAGACACAAGATTTTACATGGAAAACCTTACGGGAGAAAACCACAGATAAATATTGCTTGTATAAAACCTTCTTACAAATTTTGTGGGCTCCAACCCACTAGAGACACCAATCCCGACCATTGAGCACCAACCCAGCAAGAGACACCAATCATTTAAATCTGTTAGTTTTAGGATCAGAATTGTCACAAGCAGAAAAATGCAACACATAAGAACAATGAACACAGCAGATACCCCGGGAAACCCCTCCTTCTTGAGGGAGAAAAACCCAGCAAAATATATCTCTTATATATTAGAATAATAACAGCAAAAATCTGCTTACAAATCAGGCCCTACACAAGGCCGAGTCCAAAACAAAGAATGGAGACAGTTCTCCTTGATGCAAAGTACAAAATATAGACACTTCTTCTTGAAAACGAATCTGCTACTAATGGAATGGCGAACTTCTGTTGGAGGTGTGAATTGAAGTGATTGAATGATCTTGATGCACAAATGAGAGGACTTGATCCTCCTTAAATACAACAACAAGTGGCTTTTCTTCCAGGTCGGCTCTAGAAGGAATAAATATTATTTAAATCAAGAAGGCCGACCAGCCTTGAACCAAAATATATTAGGGAGAAAAATATCTCCCACAGCTACAACACTAACAAAATCTGCTTAACACTTCTTTCAAAAACTTGCCATTAAGTCCATTCCAATGTCTCCTACATATGAGCTCAAATAGCTCTCATAAATCTGCTAAAATACTTTGTGCAAATCTGCTTGAATAAACTCTTATTTCTGCTCTTCATAAAAATATTATTCCATAAAAAATTGCTTTATTTTAACTATCTTTCAACCCTCTATTTGTACTTGCCAAAGCACCTCTTCATCCAAAAGACATGACTCCTCCAAGGGGGTCGGCCATATCAGTAATAAATAATTTTTATTTAATTTATTTTACTTGTCCAAGATGGGCACTCATGTTAAGGGGGTCATCTCTCTTTGGGAGGCCCAAACAATTTTTTATTATTATTTCCAAAGTGGGGGTGCCTTCATGAGGAAGGTCAGCCACTAAAATAAATCAATTTAATTTTTATTTTCTAATTTCCAAGGGGAGCGACGGGGGTGGGGGAAGGGGGGCAGCATTAGAATAAATTAATTTTTTTTTATTTTAAGGCCACGAAGACACTTGCAAAATGCCACCAAACCGCCTTTGACAACAATGACAATATTTTTCCAACAAAAATATAGGTCAATTAGAATGCACAAACAATTATCATAAAGAAGCACTAGAGCAAAACGACCAATGGACATGAAAAGTCCATAAAAAGAAATTGCAGCAAAAGGTGAACAAAGCAATGGGGTAAACTTTAAGTGGTCAAAGCCCAAGCCACAAGACATGCTACAACTATAGATAAACCTATGAAGGAAGAACACATCAAATAAACATGGAGGTAACAAAGAAGATCAAGCACAAGAGGTAACGAGAGTCAAATGCTATCATGTCTGTATCATCATCTAAGACGGTTAAAGGGCCCAAAGAAGATCCAAGGATGCTCTCAAGGAATTGTTCAAGGCTTTAGGAAATAGGATAGGCAAACCAGGGAAAAATTTGTATACTCCCTCTAGAAAAATATCTGGTAGCAGAGAAAACCTAGTAAAGTACATTTGTCTTTATGACCAAAGCTATGGGTAAGAAAGTCGTCAACATTGAAATGAAACATACCTGCTCATTATCTATTTATATTTTTATTAATATTACACTTATATTAATGTTTCAAAGATAACTTTTTCCACTTTTACAACCCATTAGGTCTAGGTAATAACAATTTGAGGTGGAAAGAGAACGTTTGGCATTCTGTAATCAAAAAACACAAAGCAGGTACATTGACATTAGGTATTCTCTTTCCATTTCTTGATAGATTGTAGTGCTAAACTCAAGGGTTTGAGTATATTCAAACACCTCTCAGTAGAATATCTATGTAATGGCCCCTTTTCCTAGGCAATGGTCAAGCGCAGTGGTTAGTCTACCAACTGGTCCTCGTAGGCTGACAGAGTGTTTAGGGGACCCTTTTGAGGGAAATCTTTGGCTCTTCAACAAACCCTTTGGTGCTTATTTTAGTATTCTTCAACTCTTCGTCCCAATTTATTTGTGGTGCACCTTCCGAAGGCCATTCAAGACTATTTAAAGCACATTTACTATTTTTAGTGAGTCACTCGGATGTGTTGCTCATGCTTACTATTTATAGTAAGTCACTAGTTTGGTCAGCTGGCAAAGTTTCTATATTTGGCATGGTGGCATAATTATATCCTGGAGTTATATCGGTTAATATTTGTCCTATGCATTTAATATTAATAACGTCAAGTAATAAAGTTAAATTAAATAATTTATCTTTATGCGTTCTTAAAATATTTTAAAAAGGGACTTTATTATAAAGGGGATATAAGTGATTTTAAAGCATTCTTTACAATATAAGTTAAAATGCCATTTTTAAAGGGGAGATATAAGTGACTTTTAAAGTATACTTTATATTATTAAGTTGTGCACCAAAAAGGCAAGAAAAGTAAATGAAATTAAAGTAAATTAAATAAAATGAAAGTCAAATGCAAATTGAGTATTATAAAAGGGCATTTGAAGCTCATTTTATTCATTAATGATTATTTTTCTTGTTTTGGAGAAATTTGGTGAAGAGCTTCAGCAAGGGTTTGCTGGTAGTGAAAATCTCAAGCTTTTTGAGGACGAAATCCCTCAGGAAGAACAGCTCAGTACAGAGTGAGAGATCTCCCAAGCCAACTTGCAGACAATTCCATTGAGGGATTGTGCTTGTGCTTCATTGAATCTACAGGAGTTTCATATTTTGTAATGTCCCCTTTCTAGTTTAGACATGTTGACCGGTTGCTTAGCCTATTCCTGACCCTCGTAGGCTAGAGCAGATGGTTAGGGGGTCACAGTTGGTAGTATTCGGCATAGTTTTACTTCCGGAGATCAATATGAGTTCAGGGTGACCTTCGTCGGACTTCATTTGACACACTTACTATTTATAGTAAGTGACTCTTCAGGGTTTCTATTTATAGTAGGCCACATGGACAGGTCTCAAATTCAGTGTCGACCATTGTTTGGGCCTTTGCAGATGTTTCAGGACTCATTTGCGCGTACTTTATATTTATAGTAAGTCAGCTATCAGGAGACATAATTGAATGGGGCCATGGAGACATAAATAAAGTGCATTTAATGAATAAAATATTGAAGCACTTTATCCAAGGTATTATTTTAGCCATCAAAAGCAAATTATAAAATATATCATTTAAATGATTAAAAAAAACCAAAGAGGTTGACTTTCTCCAAGGAGGTATAAAAGCAAAGTAAAAAGCAAATCAACCTCATTATTCATGAGTACTTGACTTTGCCTTTGTGGTTTTTTTCCTTGGATTTTTTGTTGGAGGCCAAGGGTTTCAGTAGAATTGCATTGGAGAACAAAATCTCTTCAGTGTAGAAGCAATTTTGAGGTTGTGGAAGATCAGCCGAATTATTGCACGAGGTTTGGCTTCATTCAAGAGTCAAAATAGAGCAAAATTGGTGAAGTTTTAAAAAGGTTTTTGAAGATTGATCAATTGCAGACCTGAAGTTTCATTTGGTAGCCATTAAAAATCAGAACTGAAGCATTTATTTCCATATATATTTGCTGCTACAGTACCCGCGCTACAGAAGCACGTGAACAGTGATCGCTACAGTGATATTGTGCATTCAAGTGGAGATCATTCTCAGATTTGTCAAGGGTTTCACATCATTTGGAAGGGAAAGCATTAAAGAGTTTGTGGCTGCAATCAATATCAATTAAGACTGCCATATACAAGCCGTACCAGCATTCCTAGCAACCATGTGTTGCTTCAGCAACCTAGGCGTCCTTCTTCAAGGCTGAAACGCCTTCTTTCTTGGGCCCATTTCTGGTCCATTGTGAGCGGCCAGATCTTTAGAGGCTTTGTGTATACAAATTAAGGTGGAGAAGTTAATGTTTGATTCAGATCGACTATATTATCAGACCTGAACCAAGCTGCAATTATCTTCAGAATTTCAATGAAAGTCCTTGCTTTTCCGGGTATGGTCATTGCCATTGAGCTGAGTTTGCAAACTGATTGTATCTAGTTTGTGCATCATTTAAGTCGAAAAGAAGAATTGCATTCCAAGTGTTTGCTAAAATGTCTTGTTGTAGCTATTCATTTACTATGCATTTCAATTCATAAGTTGGCATGACAAATGTTTGTAGAAATGCCTTCTAGCTATAGAATAATATTTGCATTCATTTGAGAAGGTTATTGCATCATATATCAGACATTGTATATGATGATATAAAATTATCATCATCTTTATCAAAAACATCAAAAAGGCATTAAAACCCAAGCAACAATCCAAAACCAAAACTCAGAAATTTATAACAGCAAGGGGAAAGATTCAAAAAAATCATAACAGCAGTGCCAATATTCAGTGGTAGGAGAACAGGGCTTATCACATATTTAAGGGTTTGAAGAAATAATCAGGAAATCTGAGTTTAATTCATCATTAAAGTAAGATTATTACAGAGCTTCAATTGTTTTCCTGGAAATTGTCATTTTCAGGGTTTACAGAGTTTCAAGTTGAGTTTGCTATCCATTTTGAAGGGTTTACACATTATACAGGTCACCATACTTACATTCCTTGAACTTGTTAATTGTTTATCTCTTGCTGGGCGAGTTAGACAAGAAGATGTGGGACTGAACAAACCCTAGGCGTCACTATTAGAACCTCATTTGTCAGTTGTGGGGTCCTGTCGAGAGGCGTGTGAGTTGGTAAGGGTTGGCGTGAGCATTCTAATCCCAGGCATGAACTTTCAAGTGCTCATAATACATTCTCTGCCTGCTGCGATCAACTTCAGACCTGTACCTGTTCATAATTCTTGGAAATCTTCATCTACAGCAACTGTTATACGTATCAGACATTAGATGTGCTGTTGTTGAACAGTTTTTGAGCAAGCTCGACCTCTTTCAGACCAAGGCAAGCATACTTTTCCAGGTTGGGTTATATTTGCATTGTTCTACATGAAAGGTCACTTGCTGATATAGTGAAATCTGCTCTATTCTGAGGCTGAAATATTATTGTTATTCAATCTGAGTGATCTGTATATGAATATCAGTTATCTCGTAATGGTCACTCACTTTTAATGTGATATCTGTCATAGTCTGAGTCCTTTTTGGTGTTGTTGTTCAATCTGAGTATTTTGTATGTACAAATCAGACTTTGTAATGCACACAACATTTTGGTTTAAGGCTGAAGTATAAATCCTGTTATTATCACATTATATGACAGTCATGCAAGTTGAAAATTGATATAGAATTTGTGTAAGGTGCTGAGCAGTTATTAATTCTCGCAAAGGAAAAAACCACTCAGATCTATGAATTTGCTAGATTAATATGAGCTGCTACCAACGATTTCCAGATTAATACAGATAGATCAGGATTCACATAAACCACAAACAATATTCATAAAATGTGAACAGAACTGACTCAAAACTTAAATAATTCAATTCACTAGCATGGAACAGAGACATAAAATACTGATTGGCTACCAAAGCCTGGAAACTATATTTTGACTTCTGAATGATAGTCGCTCACAAGAGCAATATGAACATCGAACCCCGTAAAGTATTCACTAAAGCTCAAGTGATTTGGCGAGCTCTTTGAATAGCTCAACACCAAGGTTCGTGTATCCAGTGAATAAGCAGTAATTTCCAGATCGCGTCGTGCACACTCTGTTTGCATTCAGAACCGTATCGCTGTGCCTAGGATGATCGATCAGTAGATTGTGAGTTGTCTTTGGCGTCCAGTGAATGTCGTTCTGTAATTGAAGCCTTGAACCCACGACCGTTGCCCGTCTCAATGTTCTCCAAGAACCAGATCTAGCGTCGGCCTACGTTCATGTCGCGTCCTCTGCACGAGTTGTCGAATCGGAGTGGTGGCCACAGCCAAAGGCTTGGCCACACTTATTTGCTGGATCATCCTCGCTGCGCCCAGTCCACAATACACGACCTGTTGGAATCAATATGTCGCTTATCAGTAAGAATGGCGAATGTGAGAATGTCGTCACAGGCTTCTGGAAGGGGTTTCATCCTACCAGACCGTTGGCCAGCTACGTGGTCCAATTCCTATGTCTTCATTCCATGATGCTCCAAACCAAATAGCGATCCTCCATAAATACTAATCAACCCGCCAACTCAAGGAAGTCGGCCCAAGAACACAATATTTCAAATATTAATCTAAGCGCCACTCAAAGGAGTTGGCCAGATATAAATTTAAATATTATTTAGCAATAATTTAAATTTATTATTTAATATTATTATATTATTATTTAATATTATTATAAATTCTCCAAGTGTTTAAAAACGCTGTAGGTTTTCCCGCCCAAAATTAAATCAGGTAATTTTGGGGACATGACAATTTGATTTTAGAATCAGTTTATGCTCTCTATTCATATACCATCTCAGTATTTGTCAAGGAGTGAATAATGTTTGACAAAATGTCCCATGTGACAAACTGAAAATTAATCAAGCAAAATCGATATAGAGATTGTCCATTTGGGGTGGGACATTACAATCTATTATAATAAAAAATAACACAAACAAATATCAAATGATTGCTCACTTGTACAAAAGATCATAATCTTGGAATCAACTAAATGTGTATGATTTTACATTTTCAATTATCAGCATTGAAACAAAAGAAGCAATGATCAAGATCAAACCTGCTGAGCCATAAGAAAAGGCCGCTGATTCCTCCATTGAGGTACTGAAAGGCGCAGCTCACCCAAATGTCTTATTAACTGCACAAGAATCCATATGTAGACAATGAATACATGGCTTGATATAACAGGAATTGTGAAAGGTCTACACAAAGAAAAAGTATTTTAGTTTAAAATCATAATCCACATATGATATAATAGTCCACGTGATATTAAAGAAGTGAACCTTTTGGAAATCCTCCTTTGTATCTGCAGGTAAGATTTTGCAGTCTTCTGGAAATTCACTTGTAAGACTTGATATGCATTCTTTTTTAGCATCCTGTTTCTTCCTTTGATCCATTGGCAAATCCTACATTTACATTCCAATGGACACAAAAGTGTCTTGACAGGTTATTAAGGACCCTAAATACTAACTAAACAAAAAAGCAATGACATTTGGAAATTAAATTTCAATATAGACTTACAGTAATCAAGCCAATAGTGCTGGGCAAACCCAAAGCTCTAAGCATAGATAAGCATTGGCTTCCTATAAGATCAATATACTGATTGTGCACAACTCCATGACCACAGCCATTAGCTGAAGCTACAAATGCAATTATATCTGCAACCTGGCTTAACAAAACAATATTGATTTGTGTATCAGCATACATTGGAACCAAAATAAATAAAACCTAGAATAAAAAGCATAATCTAAAGAGAATTAGAATGCCATTTCTCTGTATTCTCCACCATAATATCTTACCTTTGCCATTTCTAAGCATGTCTGAAGATCGCCATGTGGTGCTTCCAGAAACTTGCAAAGATCAATTAAACAGTCCATGATTCATTAACAGAACAGAACAAGGACTAACACAAAAACCACAATCCTTTTGACAGCCCTAAAATTCATTAAAATTATTGTTCTTTTCTGATTTACAAGAAATATAATCAAAGACCAAACATATAAACCATGAAATTTTACCATACTGGTTTACTTAAAGCTTGGAATGCAACCAAAAAAACCCGGATAACAAGCTAGTAATGTTATAAATTAGGAAAATGTTAGTTACAGAAACTATGCTACCACGAGCACAAGTTGTAGTACAATTAAATGATTGGAATTACAATTTATGCAGAGAACAATTGCAAGAGAAAACAGAAAATGATGCTTTATTCCAAAGGTGGCGTTTGACATAATGCAAGGGAGACATAACCATTGGTCTAACTGTGTTCAACCACCAGTTAACTTACACTACCCAAATGACAATGTTTACAACAAAACAAAGTCAACACATGTATTTTACATATCATAATACACTCTACAATCTGTAATATCAATCTTAGCAAATGGGGACGTAAATACAAATCTTTCCACTCAGTTTATACAGGTAGACGAATCCACTACTAATTCAATTTTTTTAAAATTTCCGCTAAAAATAAATATAAATAGATTAGAGTAGCGTATAGTAATGATGTGGTCTTCACACTTACCTTTTCAAGATATGATCTCATGCTAAAAAAGCTAAGTTACTGGGTTCGCCCCTAGTATGCCCGGGTTCGATACGGGTTCGGTCCAGGTTCGAAATTCGGGTCTGGTTCGGGTTCGAAACCCTGACTATGGGTTCGGCCAAGGTCCGTTTTTTTCAAACCCAGGTAGAATTTGTGCCCAAGCGAACTTTTTCAACGTGTTTTTGCAATTTTTAATTATTTTTTTTACTTTTTGTTGATTTTTAAAGACTAATTTATTCCCTCTAACCTTAATATTTGGCTCTAACACATGAAAGATACGTGTTGTCTTCGTGTGTAGCTGTTTTGAGATAAATTTCAATTGAATACCATTAATTTTATTTTTTTTATAGCTGCGTGAATTGTGGTTAGACCAATGTAAATCAATTTCTTGCATTTATTTAGTTCATAAGCATTTTGTCAAACATTTGTCAAAAATACAAAAAAATCAGTTAGGGATATTTTACTGGTATCTAAGCTAGTTTTCCTACCAGCCTGTTGGGTCTCTAACAGATTGATGCAGAAATACACTCCATATGCATCCAAGTGATAGAATAAACAAGTGCTATCAGATAGAACTCAAAAGGCCACAATTTCAATGTTTGGAAAATATAGAAGGATTTCCATTTGCAGATTTGGAAGTAGAAGAAATTATGGCAAACAAAGATAAAAGAAATTCACATGAGGACATTAATATAGAGCAGCAACTAAATGCACTTATACAGGGACAGCAGCAGTTGACCAAGTTATTGACACAAATGTTGAAAATATGAACAGTGATGCAATTAACTCTGCAAACAACAACAACAATAATAATACCAGAACAATAATAGGATCAGTAACTAGACCCCTGATGCCTAAATTTTGGATAGAGCAGAAGACCTAGATGGTCATAGGGACAAAAGAATGTAGGACAGAGCTATTTGGACTACCTAAATGAGTATAGATCTCTTAGGAATAATCTCATGAAACAATGTCTCTTACAAATTTTTGCCAATTGAAGCTAAGAAACAGACCCAAGAAAGAGAGAGGAACCCACAGCTAGGACTTACAATGAAGGTTAGGCAAGTTGTGCATACCTACTTTTGACAGCTCAAACAAATGCACAACACGTTCTTAGATCCAAAATTTGGATACATACTTCTCCTCAAATCCTATGTTTGAAGAGGAAGCGATAAAATATGCCAAATGAATCTATATCATGACATTTGAGTATAAAGTGGTGGTGTATTTTTGCTATGTTATTTGCCTACTAATATGGTGGTGTATTCTGAACTTAATTACTGCTGCAAATATGTATATATTTCTGATTTTTATATGTTTTTGTATTACCGAACCCAAAACGAACCCAACCCCAAAAAAATTTTTTACCGAACCGGCAAACCGGGTTCTCGAACCCGAACCCGAACCCAAAACCGAACCGGTAACTTAGTTAAAAAAAGTAGTTCACACAAGCATTTAGTTATAATATATGTAAGAACATATCATTTTAGCGAAAGACTTAAAATCTTCCCTACTCCGTTGATCTTTAATGCTACAAGCAATAATGCAACATGTAGTTACTTGAGCTCTGATTTCTTTTATATCAGTCCTCTATTACCACTACTGCTTCTACCTGACAATCTGTAATTTGTTTTATTTCTATATCTTCCACCTGAAGGTGTTTGTTACACCATCATGAACTGTTTGTCTTTTTATTTTTCAGTATGCACAACAGTTTCTTTACCCAAAAATAATTTACATTTCTTTATTGCTTGAATTAGTGCATAGTGCATACAATTATTTATCAAAAAATGGATATCCTCTAAATGTTGGAGTAAAAACCTCTGAATGACAGGTTTACCTTCTTGCAAAAAGACAGAAACCATAGCATACTCACTAGCATTGACCTCCATTTCAGAAGTCTGGAGCAAGTTAGGAAGAATAAACACTCAAGCACGGCTGATTTTATGTTTAAACAACTCAAAAACAATAACAGGGCTGAGATTAGCTTGTGCACAACTCTTACCTTCAACTACGTTTAAATACAGAGGTGTAGCTATAGCTGAGAAACCCAAAATGAACTTCCTCATGCATTGCAATGTGCCTACAAAACTCCATGTTTTTGTGGCACTACTTAGTGTAGCTCAATTAGTGATGGTTTTCACCTTGTCTGAGTCTACTCTTAGCTCATCTTCCTCCAACCACATGCCCCAAGCAGACAAGTGATTCTTTTGCAAATTTGTATTTCTTCATGCTGCACAAAAGTTTTGCTTCCTTCATAACTTCTAAAATTTGTTTCAAGTGCATTAGTTGTTTTTTACATGTAGCACTAAAAATTAGAGTATCATCTATATACACTATGACACATGTATCTACGAGATCCCTTTGCACATCATTTATCAATCTAATAAAAGTTGTTGATGCATTACATAAACCAAACAGAAGAACTACCCAGTAATATAGATTGATTTGTCTTGACTCCATGCATCCTCCACCTCCATTAAACCATGATGGTAACCGGATTTGGGATCCAACCATTTGAAGTATTTGGCATGTTGTAGCTGGTCTAAAAAGTCATCTATCAATGGGAGAGCATAGTGGTTCTTTATAGTGATCTTGTTCAATGCTCAATGGTCATTGCACATCTTCCAGGAACCATGGTGAAGTGCTTGACCGAATGACCCTTTGTTCAAGTAACTAATGAAGTTGCCTCCTAACTTCATTGTTTTCAAAAAGTGATTGCCTATGCAAACCAACATTGGGTAAAGGAGATATACTTCATTATTGTACTTGTTAGTATTTAGAATTTTAGATATACTTAGCACAGCCTCTTGTTAATCCTTCAAAAAGAGAAAACAAAGTTGTTTGTTTCTTCACTTAATTTGATAGCTTGGCTAGCACTTACCTTAGCAACCTTTTGCGTTGCTCCATCATTAACCCATTTGTATTTGTTAGCACTTTTCATGAAAATAGCATCTCTACCATATTATTATCGACTGCAAAGCACTATGTAAAATGCATCAAGAGGAACAACATCGAAACCCACTTCATCAATATACTATGGATCATAATTTGAAGACTCGATGAGTCTCTGCAACGACTTGGCAAACTCGCGAGTCCTAGGCTCGCCCGAGTCGACTCGCCATTGGCTCGCAAGCCGAGTCCAAAGCTCAAACACCCATGTCTTGGGGTGAGACTCGCGCAAATCCTAGGCTCAAACTCCCAAGTCTTGTGCCTGGACTCGCATCGCAGCTGGAGGCAGTCTAGGAGGTTTTAAAACATCATTTTTATTTTTTTCTTTCATTTTTCTGCTCTTGTTTGCCCAAAACAAGTTTGCAAGTCGAAATAGGGTTGGAAGAAGGGGAGAAGATGAGTGTACAAGATCAAATTAGAGCCAAGTGATTTTTATTCTCTTTTTTTGTTATTTTCGATTGAAAATCAGAAAAATCACGAAAAACAAGGGAAAATGCTGGAAAAAAAATTTATAGTTCCCTTCATATAGCCTATTTCCTAGTGTTTTTAGCTTGGTTTTGAATTCTATTCTTTTTCAAATGATTGATTATCATTCATTTGCTGATTTTTTACAAAAACATTGCTGTTTTTTTTATTTTTTCATGTTGAAACAGCAATGTCAACTTCAAACTCAAGGCAATCTTAAAAAGACCCTGCATGGAAGTATGGGATACCAAGAAATAAAAAGGGTGAGGTCATATGTACCAAATGCAATAAATGGATGACAAGAGGAATCAATAGATTAAAATACCACATTGCCAAAATACCTGGACAAAATGTGGACATATACCCTTCATCAACTCCAAAGATGGTTAGAGAGATGAAGGCCCTTCTTGCTGAGTATAAGTTGAAAAAAAATTAAAGACAAAAAACAAAGGAAGCACTAGCAGCAGTGATGAGTGGAAATGTATCCACTTCTACACCATCGAGGGCCCATGGTGGCCCAAGCCCAAGCATCCGTCAGCCACCTTCATCTTTTGGTGAGAGTCCTGAGGGTTCTTTTTCTACTGCTAGCCAGGGTCCCTCATCAAGACCAAATTAATTTATTCCACTCAATGTTCCAGGAGCACAACCTCCACTTTAAAGTACCAGTTGGAATAAAGAAAAACATCATGAAGCTAGGATGGCAACAGCAAACTTTTGGTACTATAATAATTTACCTTTCAATGTGGTGAACAGCCCATATTGGGAAGGTTTGGTGAATGTATTAACAGTTGCAAGTAAGGGGTTTAAGACCTCGACAGCTAAAGATTTGAGTGGGCCATTGCTAGAGGAAACTGTAAAGAATACACGGCTTGTGGTTGATGAGCAAAAAAAAATTGGCGAAGAAAAGGCTGCAGCATATTATCTAATGGGTGGACAGATGGACGAAATAGGACTCTCCTGAACTTTTTAGTGGCCTCTAATGGTGGATTGGTGTTCCTAGGTCTATAGATGCCTCCAATGAAATCAAAAATACTGAGACTTTGTGCAATTTATTTGACAAGGTGATCCAAGAGGTTGGTGTTGAGAATGTTGTCCAAATTATCACGGACAACGCAACTGCATATGTAGCTACAGGTAGACTACTTATGGAGAGGCATCCCACAATTTCATGGTCTCCTTGTGCTGCACATTGCTTGGACTAGTTGTTAGAGGACATTGGGAAGATTGGATGGGTGAAAAGTGTGGTTGAAGATGCTAAAAATGTTACCAAATTTATCTACAACCATAATTGGGTGCTTTCCTTGATGAGAAAATTCACAAATGGCAAGAACCTTGTGCGACCAAGAGTCACACGATTTGCTAGCCACTTCCTCACATTGCAAAGCATTCTTGGTGCCATTGCCCATCTCAAGCAAATGTTTGTGTCTGATGCTTGGTTGGAGTCTCCATTTTCAAAAAAACCTGAAGGGGAGAAGATTGTAAGCATAGTTTTTGATGACACATTCATCAAAAATGGAAAGGAGTTGATTGGGGTAAGTAACAAACACAAACATAAACTTTATAAAAGATAATCTATTTGTTGTTCTTTTTTAGGGGTTAATTTTGTAATAATTTAAAATTTGTTTTCATTTTTGTAGGTGACAAAACCTTTGGTTAGGGTTCTTCGTATGGTGGATGGAGAGGGCATGCCAATGGGTTTCATTCATGAGGCCATGGATAGGGACAAAGAGGCCAATTCACATTACTATGGCAGAAACAAGAGAAAATATGAAATCATTTGGTGCATCATTGATCGTAGATGGACAAACCAACTCCACCAGCCGATAAATGCCTTTGCCTACTTCTTAAACCCAAAATTCTACTTCTCTGAAACATTTAAGGCTAATGTGGAGGTCATGGCAGGTCTTGTCACATTCATCGATAAGATGGTGCCTCATTGTGACTTGAGAGACAAGGTTCTTGACGAGTTGGAGGTGAGATTTGCTACATCTTATTTATGAATTTGGCAATGTTAACTATCTAGAAACATCCATTTTAAATACATAATTGATAACTAATTTTCTATATTTGATTTAATTTTATTTTTATCTATTCAAGGTCTACAAGGGTGCAGAGGGGAGACTCTTTTCCTCACAACAAGCAATTGAAAGGAGAGAAAAACAACAACCAAGTAAAAAAAATTGTTCAATACTACAAGATGAAATTAGAAACTTGATTCTTACATTTTTTTCTTTATTCTTACATTTTTTAAATGTGTTTTTGTAGATTTATGGTGAGAGAATTATGGTGCTAGCACGACAAATCTTCAAAAGCTAGCCATTTGTGTTTTGTCGCAGCCATGTAGTGCTTATGGGCGTGAACGTAATTGGAGCTTATTTGAGAACATTCACACAAAGAAGAGAAACGGGTTGACCTAGCAGCACCTCAATGATCTAGTCTTCGTTTAGTACAGCATTCGCCTTCAAACTAGAAAGGTGGAGGGTGTTTCACATGAGTCCATCGAGTCAGACGATATTGATCCATATGGTGAATGGACTATCGATGAGAAACATGATGATGTTGATGTCTTCCTTACTAATGAAGATCTTGCTAAATTGGAGAGAGAAGCAGAAGAAGAAGAAGCAGAAGCAAAATTGGATGCAATGGCGGAGGACAAAGACAGTTTTGAAGATCAAGAAACAACTCCTCATCATTTGGATACTGTAGCACCTTCTAGTTCTAGGCTTGCAAAATTGAGTTGTAGTAGGAGGGGAAAGAGGAAGATGTAGATTGTATTTGGTTGTTAATGTTTTGCTCATTTTGACATATCATTATATGTAAACATTTTTATAAACTTATGATGTTGTTATACATTTGAAAGTTTGAAACTATGAGTATGAATGATAAAACTTCAATTATTGAGTGTTTGAAGATCATATGATGTGTAATATTTGAATTATGACAAATTGATAATCAAATCAGGCTCTTATGTTCTCTAAATGCATTAATTTCTTCTTCTTCTTTTCTTTTTGTAAAGCTACGGTTTTTTTTTCCAAGTACTAGCCAAGTTTTTTGCCGAGTCTATGTCGAGTCCCGAGTCCAAGTCCTATTTTGGACTGTCAAGTCCGCACCAAGTCCGAGTCTTCAAACTTTGCTATGGATTACTACCAAACTGAAATTTGCATTCTTTGTCATTTGAATATCTACAGTCTTTTTCACCCAACCCAAAGGATATGGATGAGGATGATCACATGTTTTCAAACCAATTTTCCTAATTACACTAGCTAAAATAAGATTGCATTTAGAGCCAAAATCAATAATTTCATGTACTTTCATTTTCTTGACTGCGCACTTTAAGTAGGAACTACATGTTCACCTCTTCTTGTTCCTTTTCCATACTTATGGCTTTTGTGGCCATGCAACCTAGATTTTCATCTGCATCCAAACTATCCTCAATCTCTACCTCATCGATAAGAGTCACAATGGATTTCTAGAAGTCCTCTTTGGCCCATATAGAACCCTGGGGGTGCATCCCTGTGGAATGCTAGATTTATGTTACTATACTACTCGAAAAGCTCAACTGAGAGTTAATTAGACTGGAATGTTGTTTAAAACAGGAACTAAGAACTGAAAGAAAAGTAAATCCACAATATAACACAAGATTTTTATCTTGAAAATTCCCGAGATGGGAAAAACCAGTTGATAGCGGCAATTGCTCATCTGACTGGTTGTTACTGCTCAAAACAAACAAGTACAGTGATAAGAGATACAACCTCTATTTGTTCTTCTTTGCTGTCAAGTCTGCCACTTCGCTCTTCATCTGGAGATTTTCTTCTTGTAGTCATTTCAATACTCAAACTTGCATCCCCTTGATGTAATCTGACATCTTCGTGTCTTCAAACAGGTATGAACCAGGCAAAAGAAAGGTCTTATTGCCTTAGGAAATAAAGAGGCAAAGCTTCACATTTCATCTTCTCTTGAAAATGAAGAGAGGAAGTGGGACATTTCATCTTCTCTTGGATGCTTATGGAACGAGATGGCATGGTAAAGGCATTGCCAATTTGCATCATATGGATCAACTACTTGTCATTTGCTTGCTTGTAGTTTACTGCTCAGCGGAAGAAAGATTTGTTTCTTTGCATAATTGTAGATTGAATGGGGCAGAAAGTACCAATGAAACATAGAGAAACAATATGAAGATAATATATAATCATTTAACCATATCATCATAATAGCAATCATAATATAGAGCATCATACAGTTATGATCTAAACATACATTTGCCATATCATATGCTACAGTGCTGGGTATGTTACTTTCCAAGTACCTGAAGCCTCATAGTCATAACCTTAGAGCAAGAAGGCAGGTTGGTTTAAGGAGTCAATTCCATACCATTTTCCATATTTTAACTCTTCAAGCAATTACTGAGGAGGCTCACCACTCATCTTCTATAGTTTGTTGTTTTGTGGACAAAAGGGAAGCTTTTGACCATATTTCTAGAAGTAATATTTTCCAAAGGTTGTGTTCTACAATTATTTGAGAGACCACCTTTATTGGCATCAAGAGGCTCTATGACATAGTTGTCAGCAAATTGTGTACTACCCATACACTCTCGAAATTTGTCAAGAGTACTCTTGGACTCAAAAAAGAGTTCCCGCTTTTACTGTCTCTATGGGATTCGCATTGATGATCTTGAAGACTTTCAATGGCATACTAATGCCGATGGCAATTTTATATTGTTTAATGTCTTGACTGCCATTCTAATTTTCATTGATGATGGTATCTTGCTCTCTTGTTCTCAAGAAAGATTTTAGAGAAAATTGTATGTTGTGGCTCACTTCTGTAATCTCCACAAATTAATGGTCAAACTTGGAGAAACTAAAGTGTTGAATTTTAATACATCTAAAAAGGATACTTCAGATTTTAGTTCTTCAAAAAAAGAAATCACATAAAGATTATGATAATATACTAGGATGATAACAACGTTTGTAAGGGAATGCATCATTGTTTTAGAGATTCAATGTGTCAAAATACATTTTAAGGAAATCCCTTGAAATATGTGACCTTTCAATGACATGATCAAGAGTCAAGACTATTAATCTTTAAGGGTCAGAAATTTGGAATATTGTTTGTTGATTGGAAATGCATTACAAGGTTGAATCTATTATGCTCCAGTAAATGATCTGTTACAGATAGACAGTTCTTAGAACATTTTTCAGGTCGAGTTTGTTGCTCAGCACCTTTGGCTCAAGAGTTTCTTTAGGCTCATTCCTTACCTTGACATAGTTAGATCTATGGGCTATTCAATCTTTGGCCAGAAATAATTCTTATGTTAGAAATTTGCTCCTTTGGGCCTCACTGGCAACCAACATGATATTTCATATTCCATAGCCTCTATACCTAAGTCAAGCATTTCTGAAAGATTGTTGATGGCATCATCATCTAACCTGCCCATCTCCAACATCATTAGTCACATGGTTTAAGGATCCCTCTGTCAATCAAGAGTTTTTTTCCATCGCTGATGAGTTGTGACAAACCACCATATCTATTATAGTGACAAAATTTGCAGATTCTATTCCCTCCAAGAGTTAGAAAATGAGCACTTTATTTCCAAATGTCTCATTTATTACCTATAGAAAGATTCTAGGGGCTCTCTTTCCTCTTTCTTCCATTATGCTCATTAGTGATGCCAATCTCTTTACCTGCAAGAGGTCATCAATCTTAAGACACCAAATACTTCAGATGCTCTAGGACTACTGGCTAAATATTTATTTTCTAAAAAATGTCAGCAGGTTGCTAGTGTTGGGAGAATTAAATGCCCCATCAATACAGTTGGTTCACAAGAAAAATAACCAAACTACAGGTCAATGCCCACCTCCTCAAAGCTTTTCATACCAACTGTCAAAGATTTACCTTTACTCGTTTTCAAGCACACTCTAGTTCTCTTCACCCACAATCCATACCATGAAGACAAATACTTACCGCTAGCCTCCCCTCATCTATGGAGCATAGTCAACTTAGGTGGTTATGCAAATTGACAGAGGAAGCTTCTTTCTTCCCTCTTGCGGTTTCCAACCAAACCCTCTCAATCCTAGGGATTCCACTATGAACATTATCCAGCAATGCATCGGCCTTTTCATAATGAAAGATAATGCTACCTGCCCCTCCATTCCACATAGTGTTGCTAGGCCCTCTGCTCTGATATCTGATTACAAGGATCTACAGACCAAGTGTTATGTGTCTTTTTCCCCAAGGGAAGAGAAAGCTATGAAATACCCCTTTAGAATTAAACGAGAGATAGAAAATAAATGATATTATGATCCTTTGGTCACTCTTTAAAAAGGGGAAGAATAATTATTTATTTAAATAATTATCAAAAGGCAACCTTTGTGAAAGGGTGTGATGGTTTGGAAACCACCCCTTAAAAGGATATATAAATCATTCATGTGAGACTTGGGAAAGGGGAGAAAAACATTGAAGGATGGAAAAACATTCAAAGATGGAGAACACTCAAGGAAGAAGGAAGTGGTTTCGTGAGCTATGGGCATTAGGAGAAGGGGGCACACAGCGTGTGTCCAACTCGGGGTACAGCTCCTGGCCAGGGCTTGGTTTGCACTTGTGTTGAGCATTGTTCTTTGGGAACCAGCACTTGTGTAGAGCGCAACAGTGCATTTTGTTCCGAAAGGAACTGATTCCTCCTAGATTATTCCATGGCAAGATCCAATACCACCGACATCTTCCTAGGGTGAGAATGGCTTTTCCAAGTGTTGTTATTCAGATAAGTATTGAAAACTACTTATGCTACTATATACTGGGAATATTATCTATATGATTTTGATGTTAATCTGATAGACTGATTGAATTATATGGATGTGATATTCAATATATCATGTTAATTATTTACTTTAGAATCCTTGTCTAATTATTACATATTATAGTTTACATTGGTTATTTTTTGTTAGTTATTCACATCATTTTAGTAACATTACATCTTGTAAATTATCTCAATTTAATCTATTAAATCCGCTGCTAATACTTAATAACTATAACAGGAAAAGCGACATCACACCAAGCCTTTAACCTAGGCTTTCATCAGCTCTTGATAATCTTGACTGATGTACTCCTTTTTAAGGTTACTTCATTGTCTTGTCTTCTACTCAGACTTGATCTGAGTGTTTTCTCTAAACTAAATTGTTGCTATTATAAATATAACTTGTGCATTTTCTGTTTTGGTCACTGATAGAAAATAAAATTCCTTTTATCTATAAAATCAAAAAGTTTATTCGTTTGGGCAGTTCCAGAACCTTCACTCTTGTAACTGAGAAGTCAGTCCAATCTCATGACACTTATGTTTGTTTCTCACTTTAACAACCAAAAGGTTCAAAAAAGTTTGCAAGCTCTCAAAATTATTGAATATGGTCTTAACATGTTCAGAAAACACAAATAGGAATTTTTTGGAGCTGGATTGATTTTTTCACTGTTGAATCACATAGATGTTCTTCATAGTTTCACTCCACCATGATTCCTGTACACTATTCCTTCTGTCCAACAGAATGATTTTATGTTTAGCTGCCCTAGCTGATACCACTTCTAACCACCTCCACTCAATTGTAAAGTCTTCAAATGAAACTATGCCATGGTATAACAAATTTTCAATCGTTAAAATCATGTATCAGCTAAGCATTTGACCAGCCATGTTAGAGGTTTTAAATACACTGAATATGATTATTGGGCTATGAAAATAATCAAAAATGAAACAATATAGGTCTTCATAATTTATATTAAACAATCCACTAGATGAATTATTGGCCCCTGAATAATTCCTTTTCTAATTTGTTCTTAGTGTTTTACTGTTTTTAAACCTATGATGACGACCACTATTATTAAACTCTGTGAGACTTCAGCAGGCATTTCCGCACAGATCACAGCTCTTCCTATTAATATTAAAATACCAATTGAAGCTACCAGTGGTTGCCTGCTTTCTCCCACAGCTTCTCTTTGCTGTTGATGTAATCCTATTGGCCCTCAAAACCCAGGGGGCATTTTCAACCTTAGACAGAGGAGGATTAATCTCATTAAATGTAATGTTATGGCATTTGCTAATACTAAGGGTGTCCTACTTAAGCTTTAGTTTTGTTGAAAGGACATTCTGTGGAAATCACAACTCTGTTCACATACATGGGTATCGTTTTTACCATTCTTTCTTTTAATTTGAAACATACATCCCAATCTTGCCTCTGCAAACAATATCTTCCACTTGTGGCAGTTAAACAGTAATGCTGTCAGCTTCATTTCAAGATACTCCATCCAACATGAAGACGTTTGAAGCAATCATTCTTCCAAATAATTCGAGATGTTCCTTCGCATGTTCCTGGGAGGTTTAATACTAACAGAAGTTATAAAAGAAGATACTTATGAGAAATTCATTCAAGACATACAACTCTCTCCATTGAGCCTATCAAAACCAAGTTGGCATTTTAGTAAACAAATCACGTCTTTGATAGGATTAGTGTCCTTTGAAACAATTTATCATGGCACTAATCATCTTAGAATTCAATAATCAAGGTAAGAGGGTCCACATATCAGCAACAAGTCAACAGAAGTGACCACGATTAATCACCTAAAAAGTTGGAATGAGACAAAATTAAAAAAAGTTAAATGCATACAGAAGCAACATAAAACAAGGAAGTAAATGAAAATGTAGAAACTGTGAACTTACAATTGATCTTAATTTGCACGTAGAAGAACAAAGAACATCTGTTATAGCTTCTGTTCTTCCATTATCTGGCATATCAATCTGCATTGTATCTGCATCATTTAAAATGCATAGTTCATCTGAAGCAATTGCCGACAAAAGGATTCGCTTTAGTTTTGTCAACTGAACATTTGATGAAAGAGGAAATAGTACCTAGAAACAATAAAAAAATGAGTAAGCTGAACTCATCCATAACATATTCAATTTATTCACATAGATCTGCACGCAAATAAAACCATATGAAAAAAGATCTTTCCGATTATGAAACTGAGAACTTAAATCACCTACAATGGGCACGCAGAACCAACTTCCAAAATGGATATGGATTTTGAATATGCCATGTCCAATGAACTCCTAGAAAATTTAAAAATATTTACTTAGAAAATAGAGAAACTTCAAAAGATGCAAATCACCAAAGCAAAGGGACAAATCTTGATTCTTGGGGCACAGCAGTGAACTGCTACGCATATGGCGCCGAAGTTACCAGTTCAATCCCCATGGGTACCCTTTCATACCCAAATTGTGAACAAACTGGAGGAAGCACTATACCATGGTTATGTCAGCACTAGTAGTGGAAAGAAGACTCAAAATGTAATGTCCAAGTGGGATCATGGCTCTCAAATAAAGATGTTTGTCCAATATTCAAAATCAAAGTATCTCATGGAACTAAATATTTATTTTACAACTATTCAGATGCTATCGAAAAGGAAAAAGTAAAAACAAAACAAAATGGACACACACATACAAAAAGAAGATTAGATCAAGCAGAATAGTGCTTACCAGCCTAAGGCATATACCAAAATAAGAATTATTAACCTTGAGTTAAAAATTAGCAGACATCCAATAGCCAATAGTCTGATGAATTTAATAGCTGCCTGGCATTGCACACTCCAAACAAGACACTCCACCCATAGGATAGGAAATAGTTGCATTCAAGTCAATCTCTTCAAGATCCACATCAAGTCCTTTAAAGACTTTGATAATTCCTCATCTTTCTTTCCACAAATGAGCCAAGATAGACTGAATGCAGACAAGACTCTCTATCTTCTTTTAGAAGGGGATTATCCGATTAAATCAACCCACATGAGACCTTCAAAATGATTATCAAATCTCTCAAAACAACCCAGTTGTGTAGTGGAGTACACTACTTCTCCTAAAACAATTCCAATCATTAGAAAACATTGAACACTGCAATATGATCAATCTACATTTATATTAAATCTTCAGCACAGCTGAAACCTTTCTCGTCAATTAAACAGTGAACAAAATATTACAACCAATTCGATAATTTCACTCAGTTATAGAAATTTTCAAAGGAACTAGTCATAATCAATACAAATCTAATTTTTCAAAAGGCACATTTTGACAATGTGACTCCCAACTATAATCAAGTAACTTCATCTATAATCTTGCTTTGAGAGTTGCCTGTTTGTATTTTATCAATTTGCAAAAGGCTTCTGGATCAGATTGCATAGGTGGTTTGAGGTCCAATGTTTTGGGCACAACCACCAGACATTTCATCTATAATTCCCCTAGAAGCTATCAAGTTCAACATTTGCACAAGTTGTCACACATATTGCTCTACGTCTTTCTTGTGCAAAATCCATAGAACATAACCTATGGCAAAATATCATTTTATCCTAGAACTCTAAAGAAACATGAAATCAAAATATCCAAAATGATATATTTCCACCAAGTTTCGGGATTTGGGGGCAACAAATTTTTGAGGGATTTTAGGGGACGGGGGGACGGCTGTATAGTATATATATATATATATAGGGAGAGATAAATTTTAAAAATATAGGGAAATTTCAAATATAAGATATTCATATGAGTAATGATAATCATAACAATCACCAATCATATTGACATATGCATCATAGAATCGAATTATCAAACAAATTAATAGATGAAGACAAGACTCACAATGGGTTTGACAATCACCAATCATATTGTATAGATATACCACCACCTCTGATATCACTAGTAGGATTAGAATGCACAAGATAAACACAAAATTAAATCATGAGTGCACAATACTAGAAACAATAAACTGAATTATGTGGGATTTGATTACGTCGCTTTCAATGCTTTTGAAAGCCCTTCAAATTCGCATGAGATACCACCAAGTTAAAACTACACAAACCACCACCCAAACTAAGAAACTAATCTTAAATTAACATGACCATTCAAACTAACAAAATATGAAACTCTCACAAACAATATAGAACAATAAGTTATATTGTAACCTATGTTCTAACAGAAAAACAAACACAATTACAAACATCTATGGATCACAAACTCTACACAATATCTTGCAATTAGAAAGTAAAAAAATGAAATTGAAGAATACAATCTAAAATTTAAAAATTGTCTTTGCAACCCAATGGGCCATTTTTGAATAGGGTGAATCCAACCATGCTTGGCACACGGACATCTATTTCAAAGATGTTAACAAAGAACACATGCTTTGCAAAGTGAGGAAGTTAGTTGCAAACTCTATCAAATCTGCTCACACAAGCTCTTTGCCTCTAGTGTGATCTCTCATCAGTTGAGAACCCAAATGTGATTGTAGATGTATTTGGTGATGTTCATGATTTCTTCCACCACTAGTCTCTCTCAATCAATTTTGCCCATCCTTCAAGAGAAGGTCAAGGCAAAGACTAATGTAGGGGGTTCAAAAAAATTTTGGTTGCCTCTTTTGATGCAATTTCCTTGCCATCACATATGCTATTGTATTATCGGTTACAACTTTCACCACATTTTCAGTGCTCACCTCTAGGATTTAACACAAGTTCCTCCAACAATATTCTCAAACTCTTTGCATTCTTTGCATTGAAATATTTTACTAACCCCTAATTCATGAGGAACAACTTCACCATTGTGAATCTTGTCTTGAACTCCTTCAAACCCTCCTCTTTCTCTTCTCACTTTTGCTCTTGGCTGCAATTTTATCTTGGCAAGTTAAAATGAGATCAAATGAAGGTAAAAAAATGTTTTAAGTGGCCATATTAGGGTTGGGAAGGCGTGGGGCCCACAAAGGAATGTTTTAAAAAAGAAAAAATTAAAAAAAAACTTTTATTTTTATGTTTTATATGCTGCTGGGCATAGGGGACGGCTGGCTGTCCCCGGGACGGTCGAGGGACGGCTAGGCGTCCCCTATCCGTCCAGGGGACGGCCTGCAGTCCCCTTTCCATTCGGGGACGTTTCAATCGGAAATTTCGGACTACGGCTGACATCTTCGCCCCCTTGCCTGGGACAACAATACTAGGGGACACCCCTGCAAAATGATATAATAATATATTGAAAAAGATATCTTCAGCCAGACAAAATCCAACACCTTAAAATCTCGCATACAAAATGGAGGGACTAAAACATCAAGGTCCGCCATAGGATACCTGTTCAAGATAATCAATCCATGGTAGCATTACGCTCCAAAAGCTCATAATTAATACTGGGCAATCATGACCTGCCACATCTGTATGCCATTCCCCAAGTTTTCATAAATTTGATTCTGACTTTTTTTTACATATACCTTCTTTTTTCTGTATTACTTTTACACTTAGGGGCAGAAAAATCTGAAAAAAAAAAGCTCAGGAAGACCAGATAATTTTAGTTTAGTTTTAGGGCTAGACCATTTTCAATTTTTCTTTTTAAGATTTTCTTTGAGCAGATTCATTTAAAAACTGATGAGATTTTCGTTTTAGAGGAGTTTAGGTCAAAAACATTGGGCTGCCCTAAAATAGAAGGCTGTGCTCTATGATGGTATTACCTATTATTTTAGGACCAGCCCTTTATTTTTTACATAAACCCTCTATAGGTAAAAGTATAGTAGTTTTTAATGAATACCCATATTTGTTTTCAATAGTTGAATTATTTAATGTACTAATAAGATTATTTCTAATCTCTACACACCATAGTTGGCAGACTCTGACTCCGCAAAAACTCAGTAAACCCAGAATTAGCGACTAGGCAAAGACTGGGAAAAAAATTCAGCAACTTAAAAAAATGCTTAAATTTCTTTAAAAACACTGTTTTTTGCAAAATTCAATGACAAAACACATCCAATAAGTACAAAAGTTTTTTCTATTAAATTTGATTCATTTGAATACAAATTGAGTACAAAATTGCTTCATCATGTGGAATCCTAATACAATAGTTAGCTAGCAACTGTCATGAATTTATGATGATTGCCTTTGAAAATCATCATAATTAATAAATTGCATATTACAACATTTACATCTTCGTCTTCCCTGGTCTAGTGAAAACTTGGGGAGAGGTTCTAATCCTTGCACTCCATTGCAGCTCCTCGCTCAGCATTGAAGGTTGTGTGTGTGGCTCCAACTCAACCTCCATCTTGCTGCTAGATGGTAATGACTCCTCTGCCTCATCAATGTCATCCAATGACAATCTAGTAGCTCCTTTTGCTGCAGCCACATCCTCCATTGCCTGCCTCTCAAAATCAAGAATCTCATCTGTAATAAACAATGGTGCTTCCTCATCTTGCCTTGTCCGATTGCTATGAGGATCATTATCACTCAAACCTATGACCTCCTTTGATTTGTCCTCTTACCTTTCTTGTGCAAAGCTGCAGGTTGTACTGTATTTTATAGTAACGATAGCATTTGAATCATTGATACTAATAGTACGATACTTCATCAATGATCAATGATACTATGATAGTAATAAAGATAATTGTCTAAGTTGTTGATTCTAATCTCCACTCCCAAACCCCCTCATAATCAAATTTCTTATATGACAAGATATCCCAATAACTAGTGGGGGTCTAGGAGTGGATGAAGTCAGTGTACAATGTCTATTATTATGGTTCGATAATATTGGTTATCCAACTATGTGTTAATTGTTTGTATTAATTGGTTGTCGGTTTCGGCTAGTTATAAGCATTGGTTGGTTGACATTTGTGTTCTTCTTGGCAACCGTCGAGTCCTTTAAATAGATTGTGTATCGTCAAGGAAAGGGTATGATCTAGTTGGATCGACTCTAATCCTTGGCTGACCATCTCTTGTCTTCTTTTCTAATAATTTCATGTGCGAATAAAGATATATTTTACTCATGTATTTGGTATGCATTGTCATCTCTATTATTAATTCATGTATTTGTTTTATCAAATAGAGTAGTAAACATTTGGCGTCATTGCCTTAAAAAAATCAGGTCAAATTTGAGAGATTCATGCCCTTAGACCCCAATAAAGGTGAGAAGACACCACAACGTGGTTAAGATTAAGAGATCACATGATCTTTGAGAATCATCGAGCAAAGGGAACGGAGAAGATTACGAGAACCATTTGTGAAAAATACAACCGTACAATTCCAAAGTAAGAACCCTTTCCAAGAACACAATCAAGTTGAAAAGTCGAGACAACATTCTCTAGACGAGGGTAGATGGGAAACGAAGTTACATTCCTTCACATAATTGTATGAGAGTAGCCTTCGAGGCATTGAAAGGTTGCCAATTAAAGGAGAAGAAGCCAAGCCAAGGGTGTATAAAAGAAAAAATGAAGGCAAAACAAGTGCATGGAAGGCTAAAACTAAGGGAAGAATTGAGTGTTCCCACATGGCTGAGAGTGTGAGAGAAGCACCAGAACGTTCAAACCAAAACTTCCTAGCAAGCGGATTCCAGGCACCAAGTTTGCGTCAAAATAAAATCATGGTAAGCCCTAGTGGAGAAAAGCAAAAGTTGCCCAAGTTACAAGCAATGGATTGAGGATCCTGCATGGCACTGTAAGACTTGTGAAATAATTTCGACGGAAAATGGGCAAGATGATAAAGCAATTTGGCTACAATCTTTTCCAGCCACCTTGCAAGGTGTAACGATTGACTAGTATACAAAAATTGATCAAGCCTCCCAAAATACATGGGAGATATTAAAGAAGGCCTTCGAAGAAGAAGAATTTAAATTGCTTCACGATGATAATGAAATAGTAGAAGAAATTTACAAAAAAAAAAACAAAGTAAGCATGAAATGTACAAGCTTATAATCATAAACATAAAGAATTGGTTGTAAAGTTAGAAACTAAACCAACCGACGATCTCAAGAAAAGATGGTTCATCGAAAGGTCTACTTCCATCAATAAGAAAAAAAAATGTAGTACCATCCTCTTCCTATTCAAAATCCTACAACCGGGCAATGGACGTAGAAATTAAAGATAAAATGTCCTTACACGATAAAAGAAAAATAGGGGAAAATGGAAGTTCTGATGACAATAGCGATGATGAATGGAGAAAGATACAAGCACTTTGGAGGAACATGCTCCAAATGATGAAAGAAGTGAAGGTGGCGAAAGAAACTAACAGAATATGGTGTACTAAATGCAAAATTGAGAGACACACAAAAGGTAATTGTCCTAGAAAGAAGTTTTGTGAGATTTGCCAAGTTATGGATCATTCAATAAAGGAGTGCCCGTACAATTTGAAGACCAAGAGTACACAAGTACCTCTTTATGCAAGGAAAGGAATCCACTCCATCAAAGTCACAGAATGCGACTCCATGAAGTTATCGAAGTCAAAGAGGAGGACAAATCCAAATACAAAACGACCCCAAAGGATGCCCTATTATACAATGCTAACAATGTAGTGAATGGAGACACTTTGCAAGAGACTGCTAGAACAAGCAAGTCAAATTGCAATTATTTTGCAAATGGTGTGTACCTAGAAACCACGAAGACACCAAATGTCTAAAGCAAAAGGCTAGTGTCAACATGATTGATGTAAGGCATAATTGGCCATTACTTGTGCCCAAGCAAAGAAGGATATGTACCCAAACCCCATGTACAAAAAAAGAAAGGCTTCGTGAAGCAAGGGTCAAAGTGGAGAATACTAAGGCTAACGAACAACACCACTCAAATGCAAATGCAAGTTCAATAAAATATCAATTACAATCCAAGAAATATATTGCACAAGTAGTTCAAGCTAGCATACCACTTAAAGTAGTGGATTTATTACAAAGTATTCTTGAACTTTGAAATGCTATTGTATCGAGGGAGAATGAGATAGTGCATGCTACGGCCCAATTAGAATCTTGTGAGAATGATGATCCAATAACTAAACCTCCACTATCAAACGACCAAGTGATTGATCCAATGTTACTAATAGTTAACATGACAAGGAAACCAATGATCGTAAATATGGAGATCCATGGAAGGAATCTCACCAATACAATTGTTGATGACAAGTCTAGCATAAACATACTTCTAGAAGACACTTGGAGAAGTTTGGGTAAGCCGACCATTTGGCCCCCAACTTTTCAATTGGTGGGTGTAAATCAACAAGGTATTAAGGTACTTGGAGCTTTAATGGGACAAAAGGTAATTATTGGAACAACAATCATTTTTGTTGAGCTTTGTGGTCATTTCATTAAGGAAGAAAGCGTAGAACGCATTATTAGGTCAGGGTTGGCTGGTAGCAACCAAAGTTGGTCATAATCAAAAAAAAAGTATACAATCACCATTGAGAACAAGAGACAGAAATATGTAATTGATTTAAAGAACCAAGTCATAAGTGAGAAAGTAGCTTCCTTCAATTCATCAAATTCAAACTTCGAAGAAGAATGGACAAAGAAGCATGATCGAGGTCCAATAGATTCGAATGATGAAGGGATTCTGGAATTATAGTCATGCTTGAAGGATGAAACAAATTCTCTTTGCGGCCTATTTTATTGGTAAATGGAGGACTATGAGGTATTTTCATCAACTTGTAATTTTCTCGAAGCTACGAATCTCAATGAAGAGCGACCGATGATAAATGATTTTGAAAATTTGGACAACTTATGTGTGCAGGATGCAGTCAATGGTTTGCAAAAGAGGACAATTGCAGCAAAGGTATCTGACTTTGCAAAAGAATGCAAAATTACTGATGACACATCTCAAAGTACTAAGAGAAAAATATTTAATTTGGAGTGTATAAATACTAGTCAAGGCAAATCAAATTCACAAAAAAAGAAAAAGAAAATTAGAAAATAAGGAAAGATTGCAACAGAAAAGGAAAAAACATAACATAAAAAATTAAATACAGAAAAGGCGAGGGATAAAGAATGGCAAAGATCAATATTATTTCTCATTGTCCAGCAAAGATCAATGTTAATTCCCATTGTATGGCAGAGATCAAAATTCCTTCAATTTGTACGACAAAGAATTCCCATTATGCAACCTCAAGTTACAACTCACAACCAGGGCATTTCCTCATTAATCACTTCGTACAGCCTTTGCAAGTGGTACGACCAAATAATTTCATACACCACATTGTACAGCCTAGTTCTAATCACATCGTACAACACATTCTTAAACACACTTACAACCTAATCCCAACATACAACACATTCTTAAAGACACTGTACGACTTGTTTTTAATCCCATCATACGACTCATTTTCAACCACACTATACAGTGCATTCATACATACATCCCAAGGTTTAACATAAGGTAGATTGGTGCAAAGGACTTGTCCATCATACAACAAAGGCATTCATTCATTTGGTGTCTCGTACAAACTTCAGACTACAGCGTATGGCATCAAACTTCATATTGCAACGTATGACGAGTGTATGGTCAACAGCATCCAATCATCCTTATATTACGGCCAAAACAAGCTCACAATGTATGGTCAAAACAAGTTCATACCATACACCATCCAATCATCCTCACACCGTACATCCTTCGAGCGCACGGCATCATCCTAGCATACAACATCTTCCTACTGTACAGCAAGTCAAGGCTACATTTATTCCTACTATACAATGGTCAAAAACAACAATTCTCCACATTGCATGGCCAACAATTCAAAATTACAAGGTTTCGGTGGTCGACGTTGTACGACCATCAACCATTATACAACAATGTCCTTCCCTAGCGCCATCATATGGCAACGTCCTTCCCTAGTCACCATCATATGTTGGTTAAAGGCTCAATTTCTATTTTTTGGCTTTGTCAGCATTGTTTTTGCCTCTTAAAAAATCATGAAAATGATGTACACCATGAAGTTTTGTGTGGTTTTGAAGCATTGCCCTTTGACCTTGTTGGAGGCATTGCACCCAAAGCCCCGCAAGGGGCGTTGCACCTTGACCCTACTAGGGGCGTTGCCCCCAAACCCCCATGGCACTCATTCAATATGCCAAGTACACTCCATGTTCAAGTTTGCAAACTACACTTCCAAGTTTGTTTACAAGTCCTTGTCTACAATATCATCATCAATTTGGCAAGGCTTCCCTAATGTTACGTGATGTTTACTTGCCATTTGGAAGACGAATTTTTCTTTTGTGGGGGATGTTGTAGTCAATGTACAATGTTTATTATTATGGATCGATAATATTGGTTATCCAACTATATATTAATTGGTTATCAGCATTATAAGCATCAGTTGGTTGAGGGTTGTGTTCTTCTTGGCAACCATAAAGTCCTTTCAATAGATTCGGTATCATCAAGGAAAGGGTATGATATAGTCGAATTGACTTTGATCCTTGACTAACCATCTTTGATCTTCTTCTGTAATAATTTCATGTGCAAATAAAGATATATTTTACTCATGTATCTAGTATGCATTATCATCTCTATTATTAATTCATGTATTTGTTTTATCAAATAGAGCAATAAACAGTGGAGACCCCAATGAGGTTAAGAGGTAACACCCCTCATAGGGGTTTGGAAGAAATGCCCCCAATAGGGTCAAGGGGCAACACCCCAAACGAGGTTGAAGGGCAAATTAAGGCCTTTGAATCCACACAAAACTTCATGTCGCACACCATTTTCACAATTTTATCTCTTAACAAAGAAATTAGGTATTTGGCACATTTTAGTTTATAAAAATGTTTTAAAAGTTGACATGTTTATTGTTTTTTTGTTTAGGTAGGGACTCACCGAGTTTTTTGAAAAAACTCATCAAAAACTCAATGAGTTACTTGCCAAACAAAAAGTCTAGGGAGTACTCACCAAGTTTGCCAACTATGCTACACACTACATATCACATGAAATGACAAAACCAAATTTTCACATCTAATTACAAATATTGTATTATATTTTAGTTGCTTGGAGATTTAGCCAATCTTTTCGTTTTCAAAGCCCAAGTAATTTATCTTATTACAAATATTGTATTATATTTTAGTTGCTTGGATTTAGCCATGTTAGTTTTATGATCAGAAATTAAATAAGCAGAATTTATAACAATTTAACACAGATTGACACAGCATATACCCTGGGAAAACCCTCCAACTTGAGGGAGAAAAACCCAGCAACAATATCTCTCTTATATATTGAAATATGAGCAACAATTCTCTTTACAATGAGGCCAATCACAAGGCCAATAATCAGCACCACTCTTGATGCAAACACAAGATGATAAACTCGCACTCCTTGATAATGACGAACTGTTGTAGGTGAAATTCACACTTGCAGATGGAATGAATCAAACTTGACTTGATGAATGGAATGGATGAAATGAACAAGCATATATACAAATCGGTGGAGAGGTCGCACCTCTTCATGAACCAAGGTCGGCCACCAATATGAAATATATTTCAAATGAAATGGTGCGAATCTCAAGGAGAGTCAGCCCAAACAAATAATATTAAATCACCAAGTGAAGCGCCTCTTCACTTAATTAAATGCAATAAATAAATAGCCGAAGGCTATATGAAATTTATTGTTTCATAATCGGGTGCTGGAAGTGATGCTCGACGCTGCCAACATCAACAAGCCAATCTTTTTGTTTTCAAAGCCCAAGTAATTTAATCTCATTTACACTTTTATTGTGTTGTGTCAATGTCCTATAAAAAAATACTACTATTAATCCCTCTACAAAACCAACAAAATAATAGTAATGTTACCATGAGAATGGAGACATATTTGGTATTGGTGACAAAATAGACTCACAATTTTTTTTTAAAAAGCAGATTTTGATGAACAGCTGTTTTAACCTGTTTTGTAACCGGTTTTAATCATGTACATTGGTCCAGTGGACCCATCTTTTGTATATTATAATGAATACAAAGAAAAAAAAAACATGGTCCTAGTATAATCAAAAATGGAAGAATATAGATGAAGCATTTAAGTTAAAAATGTATATCTAGATTTCAAAAATTGTGCTACTTTTTGATATATAGCCTATACTTTATTAGAACATGTGGCTACCAAGAAGTACCCCTCTTTTCCATTTCAATCAATTGATAAAGTTCATGTGTACAAAGACATCTCAAGCCCTTATTAAGCCTCTTTTCTACTTCAATCAACTAATAAACTTATGTACACAAAGAAATATTAAACATTCTTATCATTTTTCCTAGGGATACACAAATATGCATCCTTAGGACTTTCTTGGGCATCACCATAACATGGAAATTTTAAGGACATTCACACCATAGTTCACAAACTCAATCCCAATGACTTGGCAAAAAAATCAACTACTTGAAAACATATTAAAATTCCTTAAAAAAACATAAGTTTATGAAAAATATGGTTAGAAAATGTATCTAATGAGTGTATAAAACATTCGGAAGTGTTTTCTATTAAATTTTATTACAAAAAGAATACAATATCGCAATATCATGTGAGTACAACAACCAACCAATAAACATGTCATGTATGGCGATGATTGTCTTTGAAAGTCGTCGTCATAAATTGCATATCCATACAAGTTACAACAATTTACAATTCCTCTTCCCTATTCTCATACAAAATTGGGAGAAGAGCCTACTCCTTGCAATTGGTTGTGGCTCCACTCTCATATTAGAAGGTTATGGCTCCACCTTGGAACTAGATGGCAATGACTCCTTACCTCATGTTCAAATCATCTACAATGATGTCATTCCATAGCTTGCCTCTTGAAATTAGCAATCTCATCTTTAATAAACATGGAGGTGTCCTCATCCTACACAATTCCAATCTTTGTAGGGAATAATATCATCTAAGACTATAGGCTCTTAGGCTCTTGAGCAACTATGTCCTCCATCTTTCTTGTGCTAAAGCAAAGGTTGTATTACACAAAAACTAGATCACCAAGACATCATTAAGATAATTTACTGCACTTCTTCATGTGAATGACCTCCAATTGCACTTGCATCTAGTGTTACATCCTACCCTAGCTCACTGAAAACTACTTTTTACTTTGGGTAATTAATGCTATGAAGCTTGTGATCTTGAAAGTTATTATAATGTGATCAAATAACGCAATGATGTGCTTTTGCATTCCATGTAATGAAGATAGTTACTTGATGCTATGAAAAGAATCTATTTCTTATAAGCAATTGAAAATGTAAATGCAATGATGTGAACATGCTATAATATTTTCCAAGCTAACTACCATCATTTGCTTGAGTGTTAATGCAGGAGAAATCCAAGCATCTCCAAGAGAAAGAGGAGGAGAATCACCTAGGAGGAGGGTGACGTTGTGGAATCTCTGGTTATGCCATCTAAGCTAGCGTTGATCAAGTACTGTTCTGGTAGCCTAGTGTAATGTCCCCATTTTAGCTATTTGCCCTTCGGTGACTGATAGCCTATTTCCAAAAGCCCGTAGGCTCGTCAGAGGTTAAATTAGGGTTTCCTATTTTATAGGGGCTCTGAAGCATTTTTTATGGCTTGCATGTTAGAGTTTTTGATGCATGTCTGGTGGAGTTTTTTGGGTTTTCAAAGAGCTTCGCAGTGGTATGTTTTGCAAAGGCATTGGGCATCTTTTCAGAATTTACTATTTTTAGTAAGTTCTATTTTTGGCAGTGCCATCTTGGGCAGTAGCATCAACAATCAAATCAGTTTCCATTTTGAGCAATGCAGTTTGGAGCATATTTGGCTTTCAGCATTTTGAGGCTCATTTTGCTAAGTTACCGGGTTCGCCCTTGGGAAGCCCGGGTTCGATACAGGTTCGAAATTCGGGTCCGGTTCGACCAAATTCGCTGTGGGTTCGAAAAAATGACTGTGGGTTCGGCCAGGATTCGGAACCCTGACTGTGGGTTCGACCAGGGTTCGGTTTTTTCGAACCCAATTCGAACCCGGGCAGAATTCACACCCAGGCGGACTTTTCCAACGCCTTTTTGCATTTTTTAATTATTTTTTGACTATTTGTTGACTGTTTTTTAATAATAGGATCAGTAACTAGACCCCTGATGCCTAAATTTTGGATAGAGCAGAAGACCTAGACGGTCATAGGAACAGAAGAATGTAGGACAGAGCTATTTGGACTACCTAAATGAGTATAGATCTCTTAGGAATAATCTCATGAAACAATGTCTCTTACAAATTTTTGCCAATTGAAGCTAAGAAACAGACCCAAGAAAGAGAGAGGAACCCATAGCTAGGACTTACAATGAAGGTTAGGCAAGTTGTGCATACCTACTTTTAACAGCTCAAACAAATGCACAACACATTCTTAGATCCAAAATTTGGATACATACTTCTCCTCAAATCCTATGTTTGAAGAGGAAGCAATAAAATATGCCAAATGAATCTATATCATGACATTTGAGTATAAAGTGGTGGTGTATTTTTGCTATGTTATTTGACTATTAATATGGTGGTGTATTCTAAACTTAATTACTGCTGCGAATATGTATATATTTCTGATTTTTATATGTTTTTGTATTACCGAACCCAAAACGAACCCAACCCCAAAAAAAAATTTTACTGAACCGGCGAACCGGGTTCTCGAACCCGAACCCGAACTCGAACCCAAAACCGAACCGGTAGCTTAGTCATTTTGGGTAAAATGATTTATTCTAAGTCATTAATATTTTAATTTCTTATTGGCCCCCTTGGCCTAGTATTAATGACTTTTAGTTGTTTTAAAAGGTGGCTTTTGAGGGTGGACGCCTCATTGAGAAATTATTTAAATATTTCTAAAGTAAATATTTCTCCTTAAGTCTTGGGTGCCTAGAAAGGTGAATATAATGTTTTAAAAATTAAAATATTTCAAAAGTGAAATGGGCATCTCTTTTGGAGGGAAAAAAGATGGAAGTTGAAGAGCCAACAGTCATCTTCAATTCTATAAAAGCAAGCCATTGCTCATTCATTTATCATCTTTGGAAAAAATATAACGTTATGCTGCTGGTTTGAAATCAAGAATCCAGCTAAGGGATAGCTTAGCAAATTTACTCCACTCTTCGGGCCTGAAACTATGGTTCCCTAGGTGGTGGATTGAGAGTGTGCTTCATCCAGAAGTGCACATTGAGCTTCAAAGTTGAAGATTTTGTAGTTTCTGATAATAATTTTCAGAATTGTGTTTGCTGGTCATATCATGGCTGAAGGAGGTTTTCATTAACAGCTTTTTGTATGATTGTTATGTGTTTCTGGGTATTGAAGAAATTGATTCCTAGTACATGGGCGCCCCTTCCCACAGAAGAGCAGAATTTAATTCAAAGTATTTAATTTTATAATGCAAAATCGGCCCTCCCAGCCAGGCCATACCATTCAATAGAGCATTGAAGTTTGTGCCAAATAATTGAAGGGAATTTGATGCGGTTTCAGTGTTGCAACTTAGGCGCCTATCCTCCAAAGAGCCTTTGCATTTCATTTCATTCCATTCGGAGGTATATTGATGAAGTTGTGAGCATTTGATTGAATTTTTGTTTGCTGGTTGTTTATTTTCAGTTTGCTGGTTTGAAAAATCAGATTGCTTAAGGTTCAGATTTTGGTTTGATTTTCAATACTTCAGAAGGGTATCATAGAGAGAGATCATCTTCTATCAGTTGTACTTTGATTCTATTAAAAACACTTGTAATTTGCAGTAGTTCTCTACATTGTAAGGCTGATAACAGTAGTACTGTTTCAGTCCATTTATTACTGCTTTATTTGTGTTTAATTATCACATTTGTAACCCCTGGATGGTTTATTGCCAGTGTGGAAAAAGAACTTGTTAATTCTCTCATTTGTACCCACTGAAAAGTGGTGAATTCCCACTCACGAGTGGATGCCCGCCGCAACGGATGAATTAGTTTGTTTTGTAATCTCTTTCCCCCCACTGATTTAGTGGAAGTGCGGAATTCTTTCATGGCTGGTTCACCGCCTAGTTATTTCAGTTTTGTAATTCTTACTCCGCCATATGTTAGCACCTCGCCTTCAAAGGGATCTTGTGTGCACATTCTTGGAGTTGAGTTTTACCATTTACTTCCAGCTTAGTATTTCAAATTCAGATTATTGCTAACGATCCCATCACCATAAGCTATCACCTCGCCTTTAATAGGATCTTGGTGAACTTTCTTGGTGAAGGTTACTTTCAAGTTGGATATCTTTTGGAATCTAACGCTAACATTTGGCGTAGTGCTGGTTTGTGTTGTGGAAACATCGAGAATTCAAAGGAAAAAAAACTAAGGCCTAACTACTACACCAAAAGACCGGCCTGATAATGTGGCCGGCTACCCAGGGTGTTAAGGGTGGCAACTAGGGAGGAATCTTTCACCACCGAAGCCACCACCAGAGAATCTGGAGTCTTATGCAAGCCCGCCGGACATGTGGCCGCCGGGACGCACCCAATCGCGCATAGGGGACATTACAACCCACCACGCTCTACAGGTCTCGACCTCGAGACCTCGGCTCTAATACCACTAAGGCCCAACCACTACACCAAAAGACCGGCCTGATAATGAGGGTGGCTACCCAAGGTGTTAAGGGTGGCAACTAGGGAGGAATCTTTCACCACCGAAGCCACCACCAAAGAATCTGGAGTCTTACGCAAGCCCGCCGGACATGTGGCCGCCGGGACGCACCTAGTCGCACATAGGGGACATTACACCTAGTAAGTCTAAAGGAAGTTCTAGCAACTTTGAGGTAAGCCTATCTGAGTCAGTATGTCATGGTAACCGTTTTGTTTAGAGATGACCGTTTTAGGGTTCTTTAACCTTCATGTCTCTATATACATTTATCAACAAACAAATACATGAATGTGTACCTTTATGAGGAAAAGAAAACATATGGATACACAGATTGTGTATATGCATACATGGATGCATATGCACATACGTGGACAAGCAATGCGTCGACTTACATGCATGTACGTTCATCTATGTATAAATCAATGTGTGCATGCATATGCATATTCATGTTTGAGTTCGCAATTAATATATGAATGTTTTGGAGTGATAATGCAAATGGTATAGATGCCACATAACGACGTATGCGCCAACGTCGTAAACCATGCAAGAATGTTTTATTAATGGTTGTTTATTTTTGTCTATATTTCTTATAATAATAGGAATCGGCTCAATAAGCCGTAGGTTTGCATTTAAGGCTCGACTCCTTTATAAAGGAAGAGCTCTTTATTGATTGGTCGCTCGACTCAATATTGAAGAGCATTACCTTATATTGTGTGAAGCGACGTCATCATACCAAGTGAGCATCTGCAACCACAACTGCCATCTGAACACTGTCATGTTATCAATAACACTCCTCCAATGGAGGATCCCTAGCTGGCCTGTGTGCTGTAGTGTAATGGCCCCCCTGTACCTGTAGACCACTGGATCATCTGGATCCACATCTGCCATGTGCACAATCGATCGAAGCATGGAAATGTGCTCCCACACCCATATGTGCAAAAGTGTCACTCCTGCACCAATCGCTTTGCTATCACAATAAGCAAACTGGTGCATGTCATGATAAAGCAAGGCCAGCATCACTAGCCCCCATGCGTACTATGTCCTCCTATAAATCATGCGGTGCCATGCGAGCCCCCATCCGAGACTGAATCCTCTACCCCGTTAGTCTAGGGCAACAATCCTCGAGATCACTACACCGACTATCAATTTGAATATCAGGGAGCACCCTTAATACATCTCCAAGTCAATCTGTGAGTTCACCAAGACAGAATGTCCTAACGAAGAACCTTGTGGCATGCGTCGTATCCCACATCAAGATCATAGATCACGCAATCTCCATGTATCAGCAACCGTAGTATCCGCCATACATCCTCTAAAGTGATCATGGCCTCGCCAGTGGGTAGGTGAAAGGATGAGGTCTCGCTATGCCATCGCTCGCATAATGCTATCATCATCGCTAGATGTGTCCTCACCACAGGCATGTATGCGACGTACCACAACCCGATCTCTCCAAGGTGCTCCTATTGAAGCTCGTCCAAATCATCCAACGCTGCAAGCAAATTGGGTCGATGCTCACACGACATCAACGGTTGGACAGTCTCCTGCATCCACGACACACAGAGCGTCAAAATTTGGCTCAATCGACTAAGTTTGGAAGCTTTTACCCCCAAAATGATAATGGCGTCGCCATTTACAAAGGCATCGCTATAATTCAAATTCCAAACAACGTCGCCCAATTCCAAATCGCGGGTTGCGTCGCTATATACAATGACATCACTAAAATCAAAGTGGAAACCCTAATTCTAAATTCCAAATTAAGCGAAGCGTCACCCATTGTCGCTAAAACTAATTGGAAACCCTAATTTTAAATAGCGAGAAGCATCGCCATTTACAATGGCGTCACTATAGGCAACAAAAGCGTCGCCAAAACTTCAAATAGCATCATAATATAGCCACGCCGGACTTGACCGATTTTCAAACCCTAATAAATGCACGTAAAACGAAAGTACAAGTAAAGTTCCACAGTGCATACCGATGGTCCTGTGCCTAGAAGCCTCTGGTACTCTCGAACTCAGTTGGAAATGTGTCGTGGAAGCACACGGCGCACCATTTCGTCAGGAGGTTAGAGCTCAAAATGCACAAAATCTCTATAGTGTGAATGCACAAATGAATTGAAAGTGACTCTTTATCACATATTTATGCCTAAAAATTAGGGTTTTCACCATAGTTACCGGGAGATACGCCTCCTACCCCCTGAGACGCATCTCTGGTACTTGAGACATCTCCTGAGATGCCTCCAACAACGTTGAGACGCGGACAAAGTCTCCCAACGTCTCTTGAAGTCTCCCACTCAAGAAAGTGTTGTCTCCCACCGTCTCCTGTGCGTCTCCTACTCAGGAAAGTTCAATGTTATGATATTTTCTATAAATTATTTATTTTTATTTTTTTCATTTTTTATTTATATTTAAAAAAAGATGGCGTCTCCAAGTACCTCATCTCCTATTTTCAAAAAAAATTTGTACCGGTACCAGGCTCCCGCACCAATACCAGTAACAATCTCCTGGCAACTATGGTTTTCGCCTATTTTCACCAATTCCTACCCAATGAAGCTTATTTTGCACCATTTTTTGTATTTTTTTAGCTTATTTTCGCATCCTAGAGCCTTTTTTGACCCCTGAATCAATATTTCACCTTTGTCGAGAGATCAACCCAAAATTCAAAATTTTCACCCGATCTTTTAAGGGGGCAAAGTACCAACTTAATTCCTTCCACTAGGGCAACAGTGGGGCATCTAAAAAATCAGAAATGTTTTGAATTTTGATCTACGCAGTAGTTTTAATCCGAAGAGTGTCAATCTTTGAACCAATGTAACAAGTACCTCACTTCAAAGAGGGGCAAAATGTAGACACTTAAATATGTCTTGAATGATATACACACTTGAATCCAATATACTAACATCGTTTCATCCTAAAATCCATCTTCTTTTCGCTTGTTTAATTAAATTAACCTAGTTATTTAATTAAATGCCTCATTTTCACCTATTAATCTAATTGACCTAATTGGGTTAATTCACCCCCTCTCGTACTAACATTTCACCCTGTTTAATTAAATAAATCAAATTATTTAATTTAAACCTTGTTTCCTCTCATTTCATTAAATAATCTTTATTATTTAATTAAATATCATTTTGATCTCCCTTTTCATTAAATAAATTAATTATTTAATGGATATCATATTATTCTCCATCTTGCACATTCAAATTTAGTTTTAAATACTAAATTACTAATTTCCCCTCCAATCCACTTGCATAGGGAATATTCCAAAGGAATATTCTCCTATTTTCCTCCAAAAAAGGGAATGATTGTTTTCAAACAAACTTTGTAACAAATTTTGAAAGTTGTTACAAAGTGTGTTTGTTTGAATCATTCTTATCCCTTGATCTTTCCTTGATCCATGTGATCTTTGATTCTCATCCATTGATGAGAATCTTTGATCCATGTTTCACCCTCCTTTTTCATCTTGACCATTGATTGATCAAATCGATTTGAGCCCTTGATTTTTCATTTGCTTTCCTATAAATACATCACTATTTGGAGAGAAATGGATCCATCTTTTGATAGAAAACTTGTGTTGTTGAAATTCATACTCATTTGCATCCATGTTTCATATTTGATAGCATTTTAGATTAAAGCTTCATCCATTTAGCTTAAGCATCCATTAATGGCTTCCACATTAGCTTAGTTTGCATACATTTTAGCATAAATTCGTAGTTATGGCTTGCATCTTTGAACTTTGTTTACATCTAGTATAGATTGCATCCATTTTATCAAAGCATCTTAGCATTTAGAACACATCTCCATCATATTAAACTAGTTTTGTATCATATTTCACGCACATCTCATTGTTTTCATCGATTCTCTTCAATAGAATCGAATGAAACAAGCTCACATCATCCAAGGGGTTGGGAAAGGGTCGTCATTCCACATCAATGTGACACCACTCCCCCAATAGGATAAGATTTGAGGGATTAAAGTAGGTTTTCATTATGTTTTCATGTTTTTCATGTTAGTTTAATGGGTTCTTAGTCTTTGAAATTTTGAATATCTCATTGGGATTATGACTTAAGGGATTAAATAGGCTTTAAATTCATTTGGATCTAGCATATTTAGTTTGTACTATGATTATGGTCACACCGCTTTCCATGGTTGGAGGTAAAGCACCCAGGTGATGCTCTCCCTCTTGCAAATGACTTGCCGAGTCTTGAAAGACAGTAAGAACCAAATATGGATCTCTAACCCTATTTTCTTTAAGTTACTGTTAAAGCTCACTTAATTGATTTCATTGAATATGATGTAAAATTTAATGAAGTTAATCTTTTCAGTTGAAAGGTATATACATATAGATGCTTTGTTATCTCTTAATGAAAATAATATGCAGTAGCATGTTCTAATTTATATAAAGAAAAATAAAAATATCTCTTTTACCTTGCTCACCATTTATTAACCTTTGGTGAAAAACTCATGGTAAATCTTTGTGAGATAGAGATGGTTGTTACATCTAGAAGTACTATAAGGTCGAAACAAATATGGATGACTAAATTTGAAGATTTGGGGTATTTCCACCACAATCTTCCCACCAAGAACCCACAAATAAGAATTTCGAAAGTTTGTAAACATGCAATTATTGTTACTTGTAAGTTATGTTGTTGGCTTGTTGATATGTAGCTTGAGATCCAAGTGATTCATGATTTGGGTCAATCTATGTTCAGATTTAGATTGGGTATATAATAACTATTGTGGGTTTGTCCCAAACAAACCCTAGCAAACCCAAATAGAACCTAAAAGAACCATGATGAACCTAGGGTGAGTTTGTCACGTTTCAAACACTTTTTTATATATATTAATCACACTTTCTTTAGTCACACTTTACAAATACAAAAAATAAGAAAAACTCTCCCTTGCCTCATTGTTTCTCTATTAATAGCAAAGGACTTGTAAAAACAGCACCATTGCAGTAAAGAATCAAAGAAAAATGTGGTAAGAATACAGGTAGTTTCTTTGTAATGTCCCCTTCTCAATCCTAAGCTTTTTTGTGACCATTAGCCTATTTCCAGAGTCCCATAAGCTATTAGGAGGCGTTTTAGGGGATTCGAAGATTCTTTGAGGATTCTTGTCAACATTTCGGTGGGTTTTGCAGAGGTTTTCCAAAGAGTTTTTTGGGTTTTTTGAGATCTTTGGTGGGCAGAATTGCTATTTTTAGCAATATCTATTTTTAGCACTTCCTATTTTTAGTAAGTCACAGCTGCGTTTCAGATTTGGCTAATTTTGAAATTGGACACACTATTTTTAACTGTATGCTTTTTTTAGTTAAGTGTTATTTCTGGCAGTGGTCTTGCCATCAGTGTAGTGCAAGATTTCTATTTTTGACAGTAGTGGTAGTTCCAGTTGTTGGGTTCTGTCATTTTTGGCAGTTCAATGTTTCCACCAGTCTTAGAGTTCGAAAAGGAAAATATTGCAACTTAAGTCATAAAATTATAAAGTCAAAAAAGGCCCCTTGGACCCCCACGCCTAGCATTGGAAACTTAAGTTGTTTTTAAAAGATGTTTTTGATTATTCTAAGATGGACACCTAGGTTGGAGAATTTAAGTGAAATTAAAGTGAAATGTCATTTCCCAAGGTTGTTTGGAGGGAAAAGATTTTTGAAATTTGGAGCCCTAACTCCTATTTATACCCCCCTCTTGCTCTCATTTGCATTATGCAATCTTATGATAACAAAGTGTTGCCGAATTGTGGAGAGAATATTTGGGCTTTGAGGACGCAAACTATTAAGGTTGGCTTCAATTTCGGAGTTGCAAGATACTCCGTAGCTGGACATTGGAGTAGCTCCATTGCAAGGGTTACTATTGAGCATATTTGGTGATGGATTTCATTTCTCTTTTAGTTTTTGCTTGCTATGATGTTTTTTAGACATGTTCTTGCTGTGGAGTGTTGATTGCAACGTTTTAGGAGCTTTTGGAGTGGTTTCTTTGGTGATTTCACATTGCTGGTGGCTCTTTCATACCCTTGGCCGTACCCCATATGTTGCACACGCTGGTTGGAGGACTTGGTAACTTTTTGTGGGTATCATTGCATAGGCTTCTTCACCCTTGGGCGCCCCTATTTGCAAGTTTGCAGAATTTATGATGAAGTTTCTGATTTTAGCTGGTCACCCGTCTAGGAAGGCCGTACATGTTGGGCTGAGTGTTCCTTGCTGTTGGTGTTGCCTTTCACACTCACTTGGTTGTGAAATCTGCCCTTGTCCTTGCTGTTTTGCTGATTGAGAGGTGCCTAGACTAGTCCTTTGCATTGCTAGCACTTTGGTTGAGCTCTTTGGTGATTTGGTGAAGTTGGGAGCTTGCTGGTTGGTTATTTTAGACTGCTGTCATTCCGTATCAGACTTGTAGCAGCAGCAAATCAAACCTTCTTCAGTCACTCAGAGGTCTTCTTATTGAGGTATTATTGCTATATTTTGTGGGGGAGTTCTTATTTTCATGTTGGGGTGTCATTTGGGGAGTTGAGCTTTTGGATAGCATCATTTTCATAGTGCAACAGCAGCTGATGTTGATCTGAAACATTTTATTTTGAGCACCTTGTAACACCTTTGGTAGTACCATTGTTGATTTTGCTCTTGTGCTCATTTGCTATTTACCGACTAAATAAGTGGTGCTCCCGCTGAATAAGTGGTTGAGCTTTCTTTATTTCATGCTACTCCCACTAAATAAGTGGTTGAGTTTTATTTACTTGGACGTTATGCCTGCTAAATAAGCAAGGGATCTTGCTTTGGATTGGTCGGCTTGCTGCCAAATGCTTATTTGCTTTGTTGTAATTCCCGCCAAATAAGCGGATGATTTCATTTCATGCACTTGGATTTACATACTAACCCCACTAAAGAAATGGTTTTACTTAGAAGTTCGGTACTGTAAGCCTTACCACCGTATGCTCTCACCATGCCCACATCAGGATCAGGGTGATCAAAAAGTAGAAGGTATTTGTTTCCAACTAGTTTGATTATCACTCACCCCACTGAACAAGTGGATGATTTCCAATTAATGTAATGTTCAACTAACCATCGTATACTCTCACCTTGCCAACATCGAGATCCGGGTGATCAGAAAGTGGAAGGTTGCTTATTTCAGTTGTTTATCATTATATTTTGGCTAACGCTAACGGGTGAAATTTGGAAAAAATTTGGGGTGGATATTACATTCTTTGCTAATAGCATCATCACTCCCCAAAGCTTTTGCTTCTACTTATTTCTTTGTCCAATGTTGGCCAATGAGTATGTGCATGAAAATGAAAGTATTTTGCAAGTACTATTATTCTTCGATGCCACCACTATTTTAAATTCATCTAGCAATTATTTGAGCCTCTTTAGGGACTTTCTAGATCATTACCTACTGCATTTATCTTAAAATATAAAACCCAGTAATTATTGCCTTCATGTTATTAAAAACAATGAATGCATGCTTTACTTTTTACAACTTTTGAAGCATTCAATGCATTAGTAGTGCATTTAGTTTTTAATTTCGATGCTCTCCATGGGCTCCACATAGTGGGGTTAAGCTTTTAATGTTAGTCACCTATGAATTTACGAAATTTTTATGGTTGTTTTGTTTATTAAATGTATGTTATGTGGATATCCTTTTTTTTAGGTTAAAATATTTATATATTCATAATTTTTATATGTTTTTGGTAAGGGATGAACCCAAAAGAAACTCACCCCCAAAATATATTTTGTCAAACTCGCGAACCTAAACTAAGATCTAAGCTAGAAACAATAACATTGCTTGTAAGCAATAATTGTGAGATATAAGCAAACTCCACTTTTTTATTACTTGGTGTTTTGGATGGATCTCCCTCAAATAGCTAGTGACAAAGAAAAGAGCCTCCCCCTAGCTTGCTTGTAATTTTGCAACTCCTCAGTAATCAGGTCCCTCGACTCAACCTCAAGTGTCATCCTCTAAATCATGTTGAGAGGCCCTCTGTAGCCTACCCATTACTATCCCTAAAGTCATCTTAGAAGAAAAACTTGGGGTTGAGGGGTGGAGTTGATTGTTCCATCTTCTAGTCAATGATTTCCTAAATGGGATCAAGTTTATATCTATCTCCCTTGTAGTAGTTTTGGATGGCCTCCTTGTCCCTATCCATGGCCTTATAAATCCATCCCATCAATTTTCACTCCACATCCACCAAGTGCAAAACACGCAAAAAGTCTCCAATGCCTACAAACAAATTATAACTACATTTTAAAATAAATAAGTTTAAAAATTAAAATTAAAGGATTCAATTTATAATTTAAATAAATTTTGAAGTTACCTTGATGATCTTTGTAGCTCTCTTCACAAAGACATCACCAAAAATTATCTTTGCTACTTTCTCTCCATCAACCTTCTTTGAATACAATGAATCTAGCCATGCTTGACTCACAAACATTTACTTGAAAGGTCTCAACAAACAACAAATGCTTTGCAATGTGAGGAAGTTAGTTGCAAACATTGTCACATCTACTCACATAAGCTCTATCTCTTGGTGTGATGCCTCATCAAGCTAACAACTTGAGGGGGATTATAAATGTGTTTTATAACGTTCATAGCTTCTTCCAACACTAGTCACACCCAATCAATTTTGATTGTCCTCCAAAAGAAGGTCAAGGCTTGGGCAGCACAAGGGGTTCAAAAAAGTGATGGAAGCCTCTCCTAAAGTAATTTCCTTGCCGCACATACATTGCTACATTATTAGTTACAACTTGCACCACATTTTCAATGCCCACCTATAACGAAATCTCCTTCAGCATCAATCTCAGATTTTTGCACTCTTTACCTTATTAGAGGCATCTATGGACTTCAAAACTACCATTTCATCTTTCCAAGCTGCTAGGAAGTTGATGAGGATATGATTCCTTCCATTTGTCCACCATCTGAAAGTATAGAGCATCCAAACTTGCATCACTAGTTCCATTGTTCTTCCAAAATTGATCTTGCATCTATGACAACATTATGGGGCAACTACCCCACTTAAATCACACATAGAAAGGGCACCTTGTACCCTTTCCCTGCAACTATCAACCCCATAACTAAATACTTTAAGAATGGGCTCTTTGCCACATTAAAAGGAAGGTTGTAGTAGAAAAAAATTAGCACAAACCTTATCTGCTCCCATGTGCATCTTCTTGTTCCACATGGTGAAGGTTGTGGTTCAAGTGTGTTTCATGGTACAATAAAAAACTACAGCTAGGCTCTGCTCAAGATGGATGAGCTGGATATGCTGCAAATGCATGGACCACAATGTCTATCATGTCCACCTCTATTTTCCATGGCAAGTTGGACTTAATGGTTGTTGCTAAGATTGTGTTTGTCCTCATACTCTTTAATATCTTTTAATGAAACAATGCAAGGGTTGTCTATATCTCTCATTCTACCTCAATCACAACACTGGAACATTACCTAATGTCCCAACAAGGAATGTGTGAGGTGGTACTTGAGGTGATTGATGCCTCCAAAAACCCTCTTACCCAAATGGTTTCAAACAACAATCTCTAAGTTCGGTCCCAATATGCCATATTTCCGATCAACAACCGTATGGCCATGACCTTCAATAGTAGGTCTGTTTCCACTTCATGATGTTGATGCAATTGTACTCTAATGTGGCATTCATAAAATAATTTTAAAATACCAATTTGAACCTAAAAGAAATGCATTTTTGTAATGTCCCCTCCTTAGCCAGTTCAAAGCATTGGTGAATTAGCCTATCAACGGGTCCTTGTAGGCTAATGTTGGTGTTTAGAGGGCCTTATTTGGGAGTTTCTTGGTTCTCCTAAAAGAAATGCATTTTTGTAATGTCCCCTCCTTAGCCAGTTCAAAGCATTAGTGAATTAGCCTATCAACGGGTCCTTGTAGGCTAATGTTGGTGTTTAGAGGGCCTTATTTGGGAGTTTCTTGGTTCTCCAGATGTCCTTCCGAGGGTTAATTTCCTGTGTTCTCTTCTTCAGTGCTTGGTGATATTCAGGGACAACCTTCCTAAGGTGTTTTAGGCTCCGTTTGCACTCACTTACTATTTTTAGTAAGTCACTTGGACATTTGGGTCCAACCTTATTACTTATAGTAAGCCATTCTAATGAGCAATGGAAGCAGTGTATAACCTCGTGGTGTTGGCAGAATCAATTTAATGTTGATATATTGGGTTTTTATGGAGTTATGACTTATTAATTTTTATTTTTTTATTCAAGGGGTAAGCGCTTTTGACCGGAGCTATGAACCGGATACAACCATTCAACAATAACACCCCAATGGGGTTTGAACCTTGGTGGCAAGAACAACAATGCCACCAATAAACCATCACACCATGCCAATACCGGCTATGACTTATTAATTATTATTAAAGTATTTTTAATAATAATTAAATTATAAGTGGATATTATTAATGGTGTTTAATGACCTTTATAATATATGATTTTATTTAATCATAAGGTCAATTAGAAAGCAACTAAGGGGACGCCAACATGAGGATTATTTATTATGAAACAACAAAAGCAAATGTTATTTATTATTAAATGAATTAAAAAAGCCAAGGGAAATCATGGCTTTTTGGAGGAGGTATAAAAGCTTTCAAAAAAGCTCATTCATTCATTCACTCATTCAATATATACAAACTTGATCCTTTTTGCTGTGGAGAAGAAACAAGAGTTTCAGTCTGAAATTCGATCTTAGAGAACGAAAACTCTCTTAGATTCAATGATCTATAGGTGTGAAATACTACCCAAGGATTGCTCTTCAGATGGCTTCATTAAAGAGCTGCATTTGTGCATATTGAGGTTATTATTTCAAAGATTTTTAGAGGTTAGTGTGCAGATCAGAAATTGTTTGAAGGACAAATATTGCTGATCATCCTTATTGCTGTTTGCACCCATCATTAATGGCACATGGGGGTCTTTGAGTCTGGCCGTACAATTCCTAGCTGGGCCATACAGCTCCATAACTGGCATGTGGGAGCTCAAGGCTGAAACGCCTTGCCTTTACACCTGCAACTTCACCTATTCTTGGCGTTTGGGATTGGTCATTGGTTGGACGTCATTTGTGAGGTGGATTTCAAGGGGGTTTGTGTGAGGCGTCCATCTGCAGGAGGTTCTTGTTTGCTGGTTCACTCATTTTCAGACTTGCAGTATATGACATTTGCTTCTGGGTATGAATGCTTTGTAATTCTCAAGCATTGAATAAAAATCTGAGTTGATAGTTAAGAGTATTTGCTTTAGTATTTCTTTTCTTTGCAATTATATGCGTTTCTTGCTTTCCTGGCAATTTCATCAAAAGCTCAAAAAAACCAAAAAACTATAAAACCAAAAAAGACAAAGACAGGCAAAAAACAGATAGAAAATATCCTATCAGGGGTGTGATATTTCAATTTCAAACATCTATAAATAGCAATAACATTCAATAATTTAAGCAAAATAAAAAAAAAATTATATCTTAAACCCTAAACCTTAACTATAAAAAAAAACAGCATTTTCATTCATAAACAATAATTTAAATCATAATTAAAATTTATGCAAATTGAATTCAATGCTTTCCAAATATACTTAAAACCCAAAATCTAATGTTTTGAAAGAAATTACACTCTTGCAATGCTTGAGAACAACGAGGGAAGAATTTTTTATAAAACAATTCTAACCGAGAATCTCAAAATTTGCTCCTCAAAGCCACTTCAAACTTGCTCAAATTCACTTAAACAAACTTGCAAATGTTGTGTGAGGAAAACGCATGGGTGAAGTTGCTTCTAAAGACCAAATATTTGTGGTTTTGTAGTGTTTTCACTGCAATTTTCCAAATTAGATTGTAAACAACGTTTGATAAGTCTACATTGTGGACATTGAAAATTGAAAATGGCAAGTCAACTTCGTGATCTACTAGGCCAGCAAAAACATGCAGTAACTTGCAAGCACTTGGCAAGTTTGAAAACTATGATTAGTGTAACCAAGAAACCTCCCCTAGCCCATTCCCAAATTTTTGTAGTAGTTGTGAGTCTATGACCATTCCCAAAATGGAGTTTCTGCAATGATAATGTCTTGGGGAATGGCCAAATGTCCTCAATTTCAACCTTTTAAAGAATTACATAAGTAAGAATAACATAAATGAAGGGGCATAGGAGGGGGCATAAGAGCTCCCACGCACCTTTAGAAACCTTAAATTCTTGGACTTTATAAAATCATTCATTATCATTTGTAAATAACAATAGTTGCAAAGGAGAGGAAAGAATGAATTTTTTAATTTTCTAATATTGCTCTACTTGAATCAATGAATATTGATGCATTATGTCTACACTTGAATATTGATGAATCTAAATTTGCAATTACTAGTCTACTTTCAACCATTGACATTTTAATTTTCATATACTACGATACTCGTTTTAGCTGTCAGGTGTTATTCTCTCCTATATTTGAGATTTATTATATAAAATATTTCCCTATTAATATTTTAAATTTTATTATTTTTCCCAAAATACTAAATTTGCTGTCCCAAAATATGATTAGGCTTTGATACCAAATGAAAGGAAATACAACTAATTCTTACTTAATCAAAAGTGAAAAACAATATAATAAACCTAGATCTAAAACAATTTCAGCAACATAAGGATACTAAACATAAGATATACCTTGGGAAAATCCTTGTAAGGGACTCTATTTTGAAGTGCTTCAATGGAGAGCTGCACACTCTATCTAGAGAGATGCCAACAACATAATCCTGCATAAAACTGATAATACAATCTCCACCCCAAGCTTGCAATATATAGACCCAAGAAACCAAAAAACCCATCAACTTACCAAAACCATGGGCTCCATACCATTAGCCAAGTCTTGGTCCAACTAGTCCAAATTGGACCCATGTGCCCCTCCAAGTGTAACTCCTCCCAAAATAGTAAATATCAATTTGACTATTTGTACCCTATGACCAAGGGGATCCAATGTAACACCCAAGCGTTCCAAGATGAGGCAATAATTACAATAACACACATCAAGCTTCCTTCCAAGTGGGTTGCTATTTTCCATGACAGCACATTACTTTACTTGCAATGTTATGTAAATATTAAATAATTGCAACAACATTAGCACTAAGACTTGCTAGGTGTCTAAAACCTAGTCCTAACAAAACACAGTCCATATTATTTGACAAGTGAAATCTTATATTTTATCTATTTTTAACATGATAAATCTCAACATCCTACATTATTGTCTAGGCATAGAACTTTGGCAACTTGATCGTGCTATTTTTGTATCAAAAACTAAGTATGCCAAAGCACTTTTCGAAATATTTAGGATGACCAAGTGCAATCCAACATCAACACATATGGAAGTTGGCATAAAGGTTTCAACATACACTAATTTGCCATTCATCCATTGATTAGTGTACATCAATTGGTAGGTAGTTTAATTTATCTTACTGCCAATCAACCAAACTTATGTTTTGCATTAAGTTGTCTTTATCATTACACATCTAAACTCCAAGAAGATCATTGGCAAGTAGCAAAATGAGTTACTTGATATGTCAAAGGAATTCTCAACTTTGGCATTCTATCTCTAAGATCTGAAAACTTCAATCTCTAGATATACTGATTCTAATTGGACTAGGTAAATTGATACTGGGAAGTATACAAGATATGTTTTTAAACTTTGTTTACATGTGATACTTCCTAGAGAAAATTACAAAATACAATCACCTTGTCTTCTAGTACAATAGGATATAAGGCAACCATCAGCACAAATTGTGAGGCAACGTGTTTGTAAAATATATTGGTCAATCTTCAACATGAACCAGCAAAAAATGTCATCTTTTTGTGACCATCAAAGTGTGCTCAAGATAGTGAAGAAACCAACCTATCCTGCCAAAACCAAACATAGTGAAGTTCATCCCCATTACATCCATCGGTTGGTCAACAATGAAGATAGTTGATAGAGGAACTAAACCCCTTGGAAGAGATAAATTTGTCAACTCTTAAAATAAAGTTGGGATTGTATATGGTTTAGTCATTAAGGACAGGTATTAGAAAAAAAATTTAGCATAGTCAAGTAGAATAGTTGTTTTAGGATTTTCTGAAGAATAGTTAGATTGTTACACCTGCTAAAAGCTTGTTACAGTGTTAAGTATTAATAGTTGTACTCCTGCCATCCCAAAGATTTTGGAAAGAATTTCTCATTCCTACAACGCCCATGCCCAAAACTCGGAGAAACACCATCATTTTCACATTTGTTAGGACCAACCATACAAAATTACAAAGAGTTTTTAAAATTTTGGGAGTAAATCTTGATTTGTGGATACCTCAGATTTTCGGTATAACATGTAATGAAAAAAATATGAATCTTATTCCTGTAAACTAATGAAGGTTTATTTCTATGCAAGTGTGGTACAAAGTTATTGCAAACAAAATAAAACATTCAAGACATATTTTTCTTTAATAGTCACAGCAGCAGTACTCACAATAATCCGTGGGGGACTTGTTGAGCCAGTTAAGGCACGTTTTTCTGCCAAAAGTGCAGCTCGCTTTTGTTCCCGAACCTGCAAAGTTTTCCAAGTCAATAAATATCCTATTCCTTTGCAATAGGCAAAGTTCATTTTCTATTATCAGACCAGAAAAGAATGTATAATTCCATATCATTGATGAAATGTGTCAAAACAGTTAATGATTGAACCCCAGATGAATAACCTTTAGTGCATACATTTTAGTATGAGCTGGGAATGAAATGGGAAAACTGGTACATTTCCCTCCTATGTACAAGCACCTCCCAAAATATTATATGTAATATGGATTCACACTAATAGACATCATCCAGACCAGTAAAGAAAATAATCGCTAAATGCTAAATCAAGTTCTATGGTAACAAAATTCACCTTATCTGCAATGACAGAAGACTTAATCTTAGGGTAGGAAATTATCTAATTTTGGTTACAATTCATCAACCATTAATTTATCACAATCATTAGTATACAAGCTCATCAACATGAATAATCAAAGGGAATTTGTTTATTAGATGGTGATTGTCATATATTTTATGGTTTCAACTTTCAATAACTAACTTACATGAACCTGGATTTTCCAGTTTCTAAAAAGGCTTCTGCAGTTGGATACGCTAGCAAAGATTTGCATACACTCCTCAAATTTGTATTCAATTAAGCACCCAATCATGGCTAGTAATGGACCCTGTAATGTCCCCATTTTACGATGTCCTCTTTTAGTTAGGGTTGATTGTGATACACTTACTATTTTTAGTAAGTGTTATTTTTAGCAGGGGGTCTGGTATGGTGCTTCAATCCTCGGTGAGCCTTTTCGAGCACCTCAGTTTCTCTCCGGCTCAAGTTTTAGGGTGCTATTTACTATTTTTAGGACTTTCTAAAAATAGTAAGTCAATTAGGGTTAGCCGGACCTGGTCAAGATGGTCTTAGCAGCACATATTCAGTCAATACAAAGTTACTAAGGTTGAATCATTAAAATATTTGAAAAATGTTTCAAAAAGTGAGCTTTAATAAAGTAATTTTATATTTATTCGTTGAGGGTCATGAGGGGGACAAATTTGTACCATGATGCCTAGTACAATGACTTTAAGTTTTTAAGAGCAGCAAAAGTAATTTTTAATGCACATTTTTGATGGACGCCTAAGGAGAAGAAAAATGGAGTTAAAAATTAAATAAAGCTAAAGTTTGAGATGAAATAAATAAAATCAAATGATAAAATGTCTCTTGGCGTGGTTTTCACCTTGGGATTAGGGTTTTTCTTTAAAGGTAGCCCTAATTTGAAAGAAGACTCTTTAAAAACTTCATTTGAAGCTCATTTTCAGTATGGATGAGTTTGTCGACAAAGGGAGATGCTGCTGGTATTGTACCAGAAGGTCTGGGAAAACGGATTTGAGGACAAAAACCCTCTTGTCTAAGATCAGTCTTGGCAGTGGGAGACCTGCTCAGGCTGGTGAAAGGGTGATTTCATTCAGAGGTCACCATTTGAGCTTCAAAGTTGCAAATTACAGATTTAGAGATGAAGATTTTTTTATCATTTTTTATGTGGATTTGTGAGTTTTTGGCTTGTGGAGGTATTGCAGCAATTTGGTGAAAATTGAGATGTATTTTGATGGTAAATTCGATGATTTCTGGGCACCTTGCTCCTGTACCTGAAAACCTTATATTTGCTTATATCTTGGAGATGGATTTTTATTTCAAAATGGGTGTTGATTCTAATGAAGCTCCTCTTCCTGGCGATTCAAACAAGTGCTAGCTCAAAATTGTTGGTGAAGGATTTATTTTTTAATAAGAAAATAGACTTTCTCCAGGGGGACGTCCTTGTGTTGTCTTGTTCGCAGTTGTAATCTGTTCATAGTTCAGCTGCTATTGCTGGTTAATGTTGATTTTGCAGCGATTTGGGGGTGCTTAAAAAGCTAGGAGATTGGGGCCTTTCCTAGCCACAGCTCGTTGCATCTTGGAGGAATTCATAACTTGTTGCCAGGCGGCTTGCTTCAGGTTTCTTAATGCTGGTAATGGTTACTACAGAACACCAATGTGCCTGATTTCAGTGTGCCCTGTAAATGGTAAACAAAGAGATTAAATGAACAGTTTATAGTGCTGGTTTGTGTTTCTTGGGAGCTTTCAGTTAGCTGATTGCATCCTTTAAACAGGTCTGGAAAGAACTCCTTATTTTCTGACATAAATGTTTATAAATCTGCTCTTGTATGGTCCTTAAAAATCAGAACATTGAAAGAAACAAGTTTGTTATAATTTCTGAGTATTGTAAATCTGAAAATGCTCTTTATATGATCTTGAAAATCTGGAAATAGAAGTGAATATATGATATTTTCATAGCATTTATCTTGTATGTTTCCTTGCCATCTGTTGTATACCATTTGGCATCAATCATCATGAATGGCATATGAAAAAGAGGAAAGAAAACAATCAAACAAACCTGAAAACACACTCAGAAAGCTACTTACAGCAGTTGGGAGAAATCAGGAAAACATCAGAAAAAAATTTGGGGTTGGTCATTACAGACCCCGACGCTTCTAATTTTAGTTGCAATAACAATTACAGTAGCATTTTAATGTCATAACAACTACTTGATTTTAGATCAGACAGGTTTACGATCTTAAAATATAAAGCTGTTCTCACCATTTTATTGCGCTGCAACCTGGCAGCCCTTGCTCCTTTATTCATACTATGTTGTGAACCCTTGGATATCTTCACAGCTACAAATACAGAATACATAAAACCAGTGAGGACAATAACTCAAAACCTGAAAGAATGAAAGTGAAATAGCAATGCCCCTGCCAGACTAGGTTCGAACTCCAAGTGTCAATTCTCAACTCATTAGCATAGAAACTGACTAGCATGATGAATGATAAAAAATAATTAATCACAGCCAGTGCCCATATTGAAATTATAAATATTATCATATGTTTTGTCTAAAAAATAATTAAGGGTTAAATCAAATTAAGAACAAAACTTTTTGCCTGTCACAATCAAAAAACATTATGACTACACTTGAAATTAAGCAGGGTCCAAATCGTCTTTGGCATTCCCTTGGTCCTTGGCTATGGTTGTGAGTTTACGAATCAGTTGAGAAATTCCAAACATTTTGATGAATGACCAAATAAAGTCAATAGCTCAAGAGAACAATGGAGCACCTAGAAATGCAAACTCATCCACCAAAAAATAAAGGATATACAAAAAGCACAAAACATGAGTTTGAATAAAAACCATTAAATTGCAGCATTTACATGCCTTGACTCTGGCTTACACATACAAAACAAAAAAGACATGACTTACTCTATCTAAAACCCTAAGAATTATTAAATGTTCAACAAGAACTTAATACCTAAGATACTTGGGTAAGGGTACAGGATTCACTAAACATTTTATCACCCTGGTACCCGTATGTCTTGGATAAATCCATACATTGAAAATATAAACATATCAATCATATGCATAAAATAAACAAATACTACTTCTAATTATATTTTTTTATATTTTTAAGTTGAGATTGTCATGTATGGCCCTGTCCAGAAAGATGCCAGAAACGCCAATGGCATCTCCAGTCATGTCCTTGAAAATCCAGCTCTCCGGGAAGTGCAAAGAAAGTATCAATCCAAGGAAAAGTACCCATGCTGTACCAGTAATGACATGGGGAAGAGTGTTCAGATTTATAGTTTTTTTTTTTGACATTTCCAGTTTACCTTATAGACACCTCATCAACGTTTAAAATTTTTGAAAGTTCCACATCTCCAAGTAATCAAATCAATCTATTTATCTCATCAATGTGATAAAGACAAGAGTACAACAAATCATGGCACAAATGTTTGCAAATTGCTATCTCGTTCTGCCTCCTCAGGTCAAGAGAGGTAGCAGTAAAATCTTTGTAGTTAGATTTCCAAATAACCAAATTACACTATTCACATGATCTGTGTGATATAGACAAGAGTACCACACAACATGTCACAAGATCTTACAAATTGCTATCTTGCTCTCAATCCTAAAGTTAATGGAGATCTCAGTAAATTTTATCCATTAAGATTTTCAGCAAAAAATACCATGTTGAAGGCAATCTTCCTGCATTCAAGCATTTACTAAGTTATGGACTACCCAAGGCAAAGGGTTTCTTTTGGTTAGCCACTTTGGGAGAACCAATGATTGTAAAGCTTTATGGAAAAGTAGTTTTGTAGGGCCATCTCTATCCACTGTATTTAGACTCCAATGAGGATATTGATCATTTAACTGTTGCATTACAGCTTCACAACCAAGTTATGGGGGATGTTATTTTTTATGTTCCCTAGGAAAGCATCCCTAGGATTTTTTGATCCATTCCCATACTGGAGACATTCTAGGGATGCAGAGACATTAGGGAACGTCCCTCACTTTCCCAAAATTTTATTTCCTGCCTAGTCATCCAAAAAAATCAAAGATGGGGCCTCTCCGAGGATGATTGGATGTCCTCTAGACAATTGAGAATGTCAAAGACGCCCCCCAACTATCTCAAGGATGAACGGTCACCCCTATGGTTAGACACTCCTAAAATTTTGAAAAAAGCCCAAAATCAATAAATAATATTTTAATTTTTTTTTTGTCGACCCATAAACCACACTTAACTCTAAATGAGCAAAAAGAAGCCTCCCTCATTCATTCTAATTCATTTTACATGCCACAAAAATTTGAAACTGAAAAAAAAATTATTTTGAGCAAGGTTTGAAGGTGCAACTAGAGAACTCAACTTTAGTGAGCAGCAAGCAGTGAGATAGCAAAATAATTAGAAGAGATAAGTGATTCTTTCATTTGTTTCTTTTCTAAATTTTTTTCAAAGTTGAAAAAAAAAAATGTATGCTTTTCTGTTTTTTTTCTAATTTCAATTTCACTTGCATTATTTTTTCATAAAACAACATGGGCAACAACAGTGAGAATAGTAAAAATGAAATGGAAAAACGAAATGTTAAGAGTTTCAACCTCAACTGAGGGTTCATCAAGGTGTGGGAATGTTGTGGGTGGAGGAGAACAGCCACAAAATCCATTTGAGTGCCCTTTACTATCTGAAAACCTTATGCAAAGGGCCATTTTAATTCCAAAAAACCTCTTCTTAAAATCTGTGACAGCCCTAGACAGACAAAAAAGAAAATTTCTTGGGGGTGGTAAAGTATGGTTGTGTCATATTTACAAGACAAATTTTAGAGGGAGCAATGCTAGGGTATATTCTCATCTCTTGAGCTTTAGAGAACATGAGGTTAAGATGTGTCTAGATATAAAGAAGGATGAGAAAGTCAAGGTTAATAATACAACTACTTGAAAGGCATAGGGAAGATAGATTGAGTGCAATATGTGTTGGCAAAAGGTAGAGATATTCAGATGTTCACTTGCAACCACCAAACCTCACTTGCTCTCTTCAAGATTTTTCAAAGAAGGAATTCTTCAAACCTATGGAGGCTAGATATATTTCACTTTGTTCAAGAGGATTCTTGAGGTGCAATTGATGATAGTTAATTCAGAGTGGGGTAGATGGCCTACTGCAAACACTGTTAAAGAAAAAGTTACCAAGCAAAAGATCCTTGATGATGATTGATGGTCCATAGTGAGGTAAGGAATTGTTGATTTTTTAATAACTTGCTGATTTTATTATTAAATTTTTTGTTTTATTGTTTCTAATTTTCGAACTTATCATTTGATTTTGACTCTTAAGTCTAATTCTTTTTGAAATTTGTGTTTGCAGATATGTTTGCTCCATCTCATCTATTGCAAATGTCATTAGATATGCTGACACAAACTCTCCTAATCTTGGAGAGATTCATGAGACATTTGATAGCATACTTGGGCAAATGAAGCAAGTAATTTGTAATAGGGATCTTACTTCCAAATTATAGAAGCAACATATTAAACCCATTTTGATGCAACAGTGGAACACTATGAACACTATTACACCCCATTTTTTATTACAAATTACTTTTAACTTTACATCAAAATACAATGTGGAATGTGATGCTGATGCTACTTTGATATTTAAATGTTATGATGAAAATGAATGCAATATGATGTATTTGCACTTTAATGAATTATTGTTATTTATTCGATATTATGGATATGCTATATCTGTTAACGGCTAACTACTTGAATGTTTCTTTAAGTGAAATGCAGGATAAATTTCACACCCTCTAGAGGGAGAGGGAGAGTATCACCTAGGAGAAGGGTATGGTTTACAGATTTACTGGTATTGCTATCTGAGTTTCTTGCACCGCATAGGTCAAATTACAAACCCCTTTGAGTTAGTGTGAGTCCAAAGTTGTCAGTTGCATCATAAAGGTAAGTGGAACAAGGTCGTTAATGATTTTGTTCTCTTCATTTTAATCTGATCGCAAATATATTGTGATAATTGGAAAATATCACATATATAATATATAAAGATATATATATATATATATATATGTATGTATGTATGTATGTATGTATGTATGTATGTATATATATACACACGATGATTATACATCGATATTTATATATATATTCACATATGTATATATACATATATATTGCATTAGAAACGAACTATTATATATCTACAAGTATATATAAGTTATATATTATATAATGATATTATATGTATTTGATATCTAACATTTACATGCTTATGGAATCATGAAGGATGATGAATGATACTGGTTATTATAATGCTCATCGAGAGGCATGATAGCCTTCATCGATGGCTATGATGTTGATATATTAATATGGCATTAACACCAATGCTATGGCATGTGTTATCAGCCGCCATCTTTATGTCTTAAGCACCACTTTGTGGCGGTATTATTCAAACTTTGAATTGTTTTTAAATTGCGTTCTTAAAAGTTCCTTTAATCGGCAGCATCCTGTGAGGTTGTGAGCATGGGAAATGGTGCATATCTATACATATATCTCTGCCGCCAGTGTTAATGGATGCATCTCCGAATGTCATGGGTCTGAGCTAATCATGGGCTGTCTTTGAAGGGGCGTGGGTCATTCCTAACCCTAGCACCATCATCCTTGCAGCCGCTAATACTATGCATTGGGGACAGGGAATATCAGCAAGGAGCTGTGAGGGTTACTTAAGGGTGCAGACCTGTTCTTAGAGCCATTGCCATTTGTTGTTGTAGACCTTTTTCTAAGTGTTGGGTGCATACATGAGAGTTGGGCGTAATTTTTTGGAGCTGAGCAACTGCAAACACCATCAACCATCCTTCTCTCCTGCTGCAGGTATCTTCTGCAAGCATGACCTTGCATATGTGCCTACTGTGTACTAGGAAGTGACCAAAAAGTGGTATTTATATGATGTAATCTGTGATTTTCAATAGCTCAGTATTGTATGTTGTTGTTATCTTATAGTTGTATGCATTTTGGGTTGATATTTGTCAATACAATGTATTGAGGAGGTTAGAACTGAACTGTAATTGCTATTGCCAATTTCCTAATATATATTTGTGAAGAGTCTACATTCCTGTTGCTGCAATGTGTGAGTTTCAAACTGAAATGATGCAATATATGATGTTGTCTTTATATTGAGTTCAATGTATGTAAATTGCAAACCTCCAAACCATTGAAATGCTCAACTCAGTTAGCCTGCAACTTGTTTGACAAAATGGCACATGTGTCAAACTGAAAACATCGCAAAAATATCATTCAAAACTAGAGGGGTTTAAAAACAAGGGAGGCAACCTGCATGACAGCTAATGGGGGTCTAGGGGACCCCCCCTACTTTCCTTTAAAACTATCCTTAATATAGATGAGCCCTCTTCATCTAAGCATGAAAAGGCTATCCATTTCTTTTGCATGCAATGAGAGAAGCCAGATCTAAGCACCAAATGATAAATTGTCCAATGGAAATCTCGCAAAGCATAGTGAAACTACAAATGAAATCGAAAACACCACATGTCTTACTCCACCAATTTAGGGTATACCACTTTGAAGGGCACACAATCTACTAAGAGGGGGGAGGGTGAATCAGTAGATCTAAACTATTCCGGAATTCTTTAACTTTTGCTACAGTTATATGATTCTTCACAACAAACCCCACATAAGCAATTGAAGCATAAACAAACAAAGCATAACAGCATAAAGCATACACAAGTGAACACCAAATGTACGTGGAAACCCAAGATGGGAAAAACCACAGTGAGAATAGCTGCTTGGATCTACTGTCTAAATCCAGCCTCACAATGCAGAAATGTACAAGTGAATTTTACACACTGATGTAGGCACCAACCTACCAGAGACAACAATCCCCTAAAGTGCTTTTGTAGGCACCAACCTACTGAAGACACCAATCCCCAAATGAACAATACAACAAGTAGAACACCAATCCTACCGGAATACAAATATAATGCTTGCAGATCTGAAATATAACTCCGATATGTGTCAAAGTCAATGCTGACACTCTTCCTCACTGAGAATGATCATCTAATACTGTCGTTCTCTCTTTTCTTCACAGTTTTGTACTCAAAACATCACCTCACTCAAACATAGCTGATACAGCTTATGCGACTTACTCAACTGATACAACTGACACACACAATGCATCTGAACATTTGAAATATATACATGACATTACATTAACACACTTCGATGTTGGCCAGGGATCCGCAAACAGCCAGGATGGCATAATGTGGACCTAAATTCAAATTACATGAAACGTGTAATACAATGGTCCAAACATAAATTTCTTGCCGCCAAAGGAACTTGATGTCATGCGCTACCACAGGAGCCTTAACTAGTTCCTATCCAAACACCACACGTAAGATTTGAATTTCACACGCTGCTAGACATTACCGCACACGCCTTGAACTTTGAACAGGTTGACGAACCTTTTGTTACTTCATTCTTCTTGCACACTGAGCATATCCTCCGGAAACTTAGGAAATTGATAAAGCATGTGTAGACATACTCTCTTTCCAAACCGCAAGACAACACTGCATTTCTGAAAGAAATGCCAACCATACTTGAATTTCCAAAGAAATCTCTCTGCCCAAAAGATATCCTTGCATAGACTTACGAACAACCACATTCGTACTAACTGCATACTCTACATGGTATAATAAGCATGCAATACACACCAACTATCGGAAGGCAGTCACATCTCAACAAAACTTAATGTATGTTACTTGATATAGGATCTGATTGATGAGACAACTTCTTCATGATTAACACTTTCGGATACATACAACTTTAAGTCAAGTAGTACTCCTACAATCTCTTTCATCCTTGACAACCTTCACATCTGACAGCCTTGACACCCTTTGACAACAACTGACAGCAATGTTTGACATCAATGACAATATATGTTCAACAATTTGGACTAATTCATCTTTTAGAAAGAAGCTGATGTGTATCATAGTTGACTAAAGATCCTCCTTGATTTTATCGTAGCCTAAAATTAACTCTTATTCCTATTATTGCTATCTTGACAACTTTTGCACACCTTACAATTGTCATAGTTGTGTTTAGCAACTTCTATGGCACTAAGTGATCCTTACAAATTACCAAATACAAACTAGAAGTGACACAGAGTGCCACATCAAGTGGGTCGGCACAATATGTGGGCAAATAACTGATATAAATAATAATATAAACATTAGAATTTGCAAGACATATGAAACCTAATCCCAGCAGTTGATGTAGCAGTCTACCTTTCTACCACTGGCATTTTGTCATTTACAGAAGGTTATCTTCCTGCTATATCGAGATCATATTTACCCAGATGCAGCTGTTTCAAATGGACAATATGAATTCTTCAAGTAAACCAATTACACGGAAAAGTGGATTAAGGTTCTGCAGAAAATGCTCATCATGCTAGCTGCCAACTATGTCATTAATTTACCAGAGTACATTAAGAACACTTTCCACTTTGGTGCTGACAACTCCCCAAGTCAATTGGTGGAGGCTGTCTCATCCAATGAAATGCATTGATGGAGCAGTTGCTCAGCTGATATGAAATGAATTTAGAGATACAATGGAGTTTGGTAGGATAATATATGAAACTTAAATTTTGACAAGGCAATAAATTTGTATATAATAAGTACCAGTGCATATGCAATACTTTAAATATTAATTAAAAATTCTTTATAGACCCAGCATTTCTGCTATTTGTGATTCTATTATAATATGGATCCTGCTAAAAGTTTATTTGCTTTATGTCCTCTAAGTCTCCTTCACATTTCTTGCTGTTTGCACGGGAGGATAGAGCCTCTAGAGGCCCTGCATGGGTCTTGAGTCTTTTAACTCCGTGTACAATCAGCCAAAAGAAGAAACCTGCCTCTGATTACTTCTTGCTTATACCATTGCTTGCAAACAACTTGAGTTATATATCTAAATGATTCCCCTCAGTGGTTCTGAAAATACTATTAAGCAATTTTGACCTAGAATCAAAGACCTCTAGAAATCGACTCATCCAATACTAATGGACTCCAGCTGATAAAATACTGTATAAATTCAGATTGCATGGAGTCATTACCCTTCCACATGTGAATGATCTAACACTATTAAAAGGCATGAACACAAAGCAAGAAAGACCTCCATAGAAAGGACATCCTGAGATTATTATGATTCTTTTATCTTACTCATTTTTTCAAGCAATTGGGCAAAATATATTGGACTATATAATGTAATTTATATTTCCTCCTTATAAAATAGTACCATGAAAATCACGATATAAAATGTATACCTGACTCGGACAGTTTGTGGACATGTCTTGACGATTTTGAGGCAAAGCGAGTTTTATGTGGCTTATTCTTCTGGAGTCGAGAGCCGGCCATTGTGGACTTGATCTTTCTGGTCCCTTGAAAATTCAAACAACATGAGTGGGCACAAGAATGAGAATGAGAAAAGAGAGCAATTCTCGAAACATAAACTAGATTGTAAGACTTGTCAATAGCAAAAACAAAATATTAAATTCCTTTGGAAAAATGGTGGGATTGTTCACAATAGCTGCATACTATGCATTTGAAATTTAAATGCTTCAGAATTAAAACTAGTTTCATCTGGATTACTTATGATGTATAAAAACAGCAGGTATTAATTTTATTGATTATGTACATGAACAGCAGTTATTAATGCATTATGCAACAAAGGTCTCCTAAGATCTCAAAACATTTATATTACTTTTGACATTTTAAAAACTAGCAATCGCACCTTGGTGTGCAATGGGTACGCCGAACAGTGCGGAAGATCATTTAGGAAAAAAATGTTCTATTTTTTTGGTATATTTATGTAGTACATGAGGTCAATTGATAGGTCATTTAGCAAATGATGTTGTCTAACAAAGGTCTCAATAGAGAAGTGATAGCTTCAAATCAACTATGTATTCACTTACACTAACTTTATATATTATTCAATTTAAATTTAATCTCCTAAGTGTGACATCATTGACTTGAACAAAAATAAATAAAGATGTTATTTAATATATAATTTTTTATGTATATTTATAATGTGTAGACCATTTGATTGCACTTTAAGTAGTGCAAGCTTCATGTTTTCATGTCTTCCTACCTAAAAAATGATGAGAAAAGTCTCTAGTGTATGACATTCAGAGCTTGTAAGAATAGTAGTATATCCATGTGGAGATGTGTGGACCAATTATTAGTCGTTACATGAAGGGCGTTGACATAGGTTGACACCAAGTATGGTGGCTATATCTTTGATAAATCTTCAACCAATCATAATAGTTTTTAATGGAATATTGAATTATTTGTAAAAGGAAAAATTTTGGTCTATTTTTTGCATACATTTTGTGGTATATGAGATCAATTGGTAGGTCATTTAGCAAATGATGTTTTTCAACAAAGGTTTCAATGAAGAAGTGGTGACTTCAAATCACCTATGCATCCTCTTACACGAATCCAAACACAATTGAAATAAAACTTCTTAATGAGGAAGATAATCATGGTCAATTACCAATAGGCTCATGTTATGTTTACAATAGAGAGAGGAGAGATTAATACAAAAATCCCCTTCTATTATGTTGTGATAAATGCCATATCCTATCGTAGAGCTCATATTCAGACAAAATTAAGGAGAAGGCAAGCAATGGTTTGTGAGATTGACTTTATGTTACAAAGCTTCATTAGTCGACACTGTGTACTGTGTAATTTGTCTCCAAGTAGTATAGGTTGCATGTTACAAAGCTTCATTACTTCTTACCCAAAAAATGATGGGCGATGTTCTTTCTAGTCAATGCATTGACAAGAACCTCATTTTAGGCTGATATGTAGGTATGATGGATACCATATAGCATAGAATTAATTTTCCCAAAGAGTTTTTAGTGGTAAGCTATGTTGTACATTTTAACTTGATACAAATAAAATTTTGTGATGGTAGAAATGGACCCTTTTTTGTAATGAGATGAAATTTTTATACCTTTTAGTATGCTAAATTCTAGTTCATTGGTTCATTGATACATATGAATAGGAAAAATGATTATCTATCAAGATTGAAATTAGTTAATGAAAGTAACTCCTAGGAAAGCAATAGCCATGAAAGTAGATCCAACTTATTTTTCTTTGATGAGATATTTGTTTTAACTTATTTTAACAATACAATAATCATAGCCATACTTCTAGAGTGATGATTATAAATTTTGAGGCATTCTGTCCCTTGCATATGGTTTTACATTTTGCATTAATGTCCACTATTTGATTATGCTTTGCTAGATGTGCATGCCCTATTGTGGAGATTAGTTTAAATGTGCCAATTGCATTTGCTTGAAAGATTTCAAAGTCCTTCCACAAGCCCATTTGTGCATATCCCACAATAATTTATTTGCATTGAATTTTATCTATCAAGATTGGAATTAGTTACATTAAAGCAATTCTTAGAAAAGGTCTCAACACAACAGAGCTGCATGATCTGCATGGAATTTTGGCTGTAAAGAATACAGTCCACTGTTAGATGTTATGATTGCAAAAATGAGCAAACTGAATTTGTTGAAAAGGCTTTCGAAATATTCAAACCAGACCAACCAACCTTGCCAGCATCCTTACAACCTGCACCAAAATAGAGTGAGCTTTGGAACAGGGCATGAACATCCATCAAAACATGATGAATAAGGGATTTCGTGGATTGTTGTAGCTGCAAATGCATCTGTGGTTTCTAAGTTAGTACATTTTACTTTACGTCTCGTGTTACAATTGCCAAGTGCATGTGTTTCAAATTTTCTAAAGCCTTTTCAACCAATCTTACTTGTGCATGCCCTGCAATCTTTACAGTCGATGTGAGCAAGTTTCTTTAAGAGATTTTATCAAAGGGTTCACAATTGTGGGCTGTAAGTTTCTGTCATAGCTATACCTTAATACATGACCCAACAGTGGGAGTGAGTCTCCTAGAAGGATGTATAGCCAAATCATTGACACCCTTCTTGTGGGCCCTTCATGGTCTTCAAATAGAGCTACGAATAGAATCCAAAATACAAATTGTGCCATCCAAGGATCCACTCAACAAATTCCTAAGATAAGAACTACTGCTACAATTATTACCATAGCATTCATCTCCATAAAAATAGAGGCCCGTTATTGCAGCACTGTGTTGGGGAAGAGAACCCACTTCAAGGTAGTGAGGCATGTCAAATATCTTGATGGTGTCATCCCTCCCACCTGTTACCAGCACGGAGCCTGCCATGGCTAAAGTTTTGATTGGATCCATGTGAGCAGGATAGGTGAAAATGGGGTTGAGGGTATGACCCATGTTTTCTTCTTTCTGTTGTTCCTCATTGTTTTTGTTTTTATAGTTTTTTTTTCCCTCTCTTCATCCAGACTTCATCCTAGTATAAATCTTTCATTACAGCCTGCTACCATATTCATGCTGAGGACTCAAAATTTTGGACACAGAAAGAAAATAAGTTAGTTTTTATTAAAACAAAACTAGGACTCTGGGAAAATGAAGAATTGGGTGAAGTACAATTTAAATAGACGGGATTGTATTTATACATTACCCTATGACTATCTTGATGCTCTCTTGTGAAAGATTCTAGCATTAAAATCTGCGAGGCTCAATTACCATTTTTGCAACAGAGGCGACCCTGAGACCAAACCTTTAGTTGCTGAAGCATATCTGGGTATAAGAATTCACAGGCTCTTCTAATGGCCTACACAAATGGTATGTCGTATATTTTCCCCTAATTTAACATGTTTTTACATATTAAAATAACAACAGATAAAACAGCAGAATCAATGCCTTCAATTAACAACACAATTGTTTCAGAATGAAATAAAACATAAAAAGAAAATGATCTGGCTGTGTACATTGTTAATGATATTGAGCAGCTTCGGGTTCATCCTTCCAGCCTCGAGTAAAGTCATAAATAAATGTAGCCTATTGGCTATTTATTTATATGAGAAAATAAATGAGTATGGGCGCATCTCTTTGTAAATAATATAATTCTTATTCTGGGCCGACGACCTTTGTAAATTATATTCATTGAAATTATTTTGTATCTTGGCCGACCTCATAACTTGAAGAGGTGCAACCTCTCTCACTTGTATATATACAAGGTTCGCTTCCTCCATTCAACATACATACAAGCAAGTCCAATATTTTCTTCTAAGTGCGAATTGATTAAGAGAGCAGAAGTGCGAATTTATCAAGAGAGCTGAAGAGCGAACTCAATTCATCAAGAGGCAAGTGCGAAACTGTTCAAGTGCAAGTTGCGAATATTATTAAAGAGCAGATTCATCTTGTCAGAAGTACAGTTCATTTTCTGTTCTTTGTATCATATATAGGTACAGAATTCTGGCCCTGAGTTAGGCCTCATTGTAAAGAGAATTGTTGCCTTTGTTCATAAATATAAGAGAGATCTTTGTTGCTGGGTTTTTCTCCCTCAAGAGGAGGGTTTTCCCAGGGTATCTGCTGTGTTATTTTGTCTGATTTGTTTTAAGTTTCTGTGCATATAATCTGTTCATTAAAAAATTCACATGGTATCAGAGCGGGTTTGAGAGGATCGTGATCAGATTATTGCAAATCAGCATATTCTTTTATTGTTCACTTATCTACATCAGTCAAGATGGTGAATGGTTTGAAGGTTGAAGATAGACTCGAAGGTGCATCTAACTTCACTTCTTGGAGATTTAGGATCATGCTCACCCTGCGTGAAAATGACTTGGGTGAGTTCGTGGAGTCTAGCATTTCTGAACTTGAGGAGGAAGAAGAAAAGTTGCAGTGGCTGAAGAAAGACATTAAAGCAATGAAGATATTGGTTGATTCCGTCAAGGATCATATTGTTCCTATCATCTCTAAGTTGAAGACAGTGAGAGATATGCTCAAGACCTTGGAAGAGATGTACGAAGTCAACAATACCAGTCGAGCTCTTGCACTAAAGCATCAATTGCATCATGTGAAGATGTCAAAAGGAGAATCTGTTGCTGCATACTTCATGAGGATTTCAAATTTGAGAGATCAACTCTCAACAATTGGGTATATGGTTGATGACAAGGATTTGACCATGCTCGCCCTCAATGGGCTACCTTTGTCTTGGGAATCCTTCATTCAAGGAATCAATGCAAGATCGAAATTGCCTAAGTTTGATCGTCTAAGATCTGATTGCATGCAAGAAGAATCAAGGTTGGTGGCAAGAAGCGTGGGTCAAAGTTCAAAGAATGAAGACATTCATGTTCTTGCCTCCCATGCATCAAAGAAGAAAGGAAAAGATGGAAGGAAAGGATTCTTCAAGAGGAATCGAGACAAGGGAAATGATGATGCACCTCCATTCAAGAAGAAGAGGGATATGTCCAAGATCCAATGTTTTAGGTGTGACAAGTTTGGGCACTTCGCCAAGTATTGTCCAACTAGACCTAAGCAACAGGCCACCGTTGCAGATGTTGATGATGCCTCTCCTCAAAAGGATTCAAGTGAATATTTGTTCTATTCAGCATTATCAAGCAGTGTACCTTCTGACACCAACACTTGGATAATCGACAGTGGTGCTTCACGTCACATTACCGGCTTTAAGGAGCACTTATGAAGTTTGGTGGAAAAGGAGTCTTATGAACAAGTCATCATTGGAGATGATGCCAGCTACTTTGTGAAAGGAATTGGGACCTCTACACTTCATTTGGATTCTGGCATATCAGTTCACTTGGGTAATGTTCTTTATGTTCCTGGAATCAAGCGCAATCTTATTTCTATTTCAACTTTGGAAGATAAAGGATATCAAGTTGCCTTCTCCAAGGGCAAAGTTCTAGTTTGGATGCAGAACTCTAGCTTCAAGGATGCTCAAGTAATTGGTGTCAGACATGAAAACCTTTACAAGGTTTGCACATGTTCATTACAAGCCTTGGTTCATGACTCTTCTAGTCTATGCGATCTTTGGCATCGGAGATTGGCTCACCTTCACTTCCGAGCCTTACCTATCATGGAGAAGATGGTGACGGGCCTTCCTAAGATCAACCAAGAGCACGAAGGTACATGCAAGGGCTGCGCATTGGGTAAGAATATAAAAGCCCCCTTTCATAGTAGAGAAAATAGATCTAAGTGTATTTTAGACCTGATTCATTCTGATTTATGTGGACCTATGTTTGTTCCTTCTTCGAGTGGTTTCTTGTATTATGTTCTTTTCATTGATGATCACTCTAGGAAGACTTGGATTTATTTTTTGAAATCTAAAGAATCTGAGGAAGTGTTGGATAGATTTAAAGAGTTTAAAGCTTTGGTAGAAAATCTTTTTGGTAAAAGAATTAAAGTCCTTAGATCTGACAATGGTGGAGAATACACCTCTAGTAATTTTCGGAATTTTTGTATTGATGCAGGGATTAAGAGGGAGTTCTGTGTTCCCTATAATCCTCAACAAAACGGTGTTGCAGAAAGAAAGAACAGAACAATTGTGGAAGCAGCGAAGGCCATGATCCATGATCAAGATTTGCAAACATTCCTATGGGCAGAAGCATCCAGGACAGTTGTGTATGTTCAGAACAGAAGTCCTCATAAGATCTTGGAGAATATGACTACAGAAGAAGCCTTTACAGGGAAGAAGCCTAAAGTCAGTCATTTGAGGATCTTTGGAAGTCCTGTCTATATTCATGTTCCCAAGGAAAAGAGAACCAAGTTGGAGCTGGCAAGAAGGGAATATTTGTGGGCTACAGTGAGACATCAAAAGCTTACAGAATTTACATTCCAGGTCAAAAGTTGATCGAGATCAGTAGGGATGTCACATTCGAGGAAGATGTTGCATTTAGAAGATCCAGGGGGATTCATATGGAGATTGATAATGAAGAGTCTCCTCAGGATATGGAAGTTGACCATACTCCTGAGATTCAGAGGGAGACTTCAGAACCAAAAGAAGAAGCTGATCCTGTTGAACCCTTGGAACCTACTGACGGGCCTACTGACATTGTCATTGGAAGAAAGAGACCTCTATGGGCTAAGCGTACTATGCAAGAGGTTGAACGTTTTGCAGCACCTAGAGGCACATTCAGAGAAAGCAAAAGGCCACATAAGTTCTCTAGTTATGTCGCCTTGATGAGTCAGATTATAGAATCTGAGCCTACCTGTGTTGAGGAGGCATCTAGTCATCAAGTTTGGAGAGATGCTATGACAGAGGAGTATCAGTCAATTCTCAAAAATGATGTTTGGGATATTGTTCCTAGACCTAAGGGCAAGTCTGTGGTATCTTCTAAATGGCTATTCAAGATTAAGCATGTTGCAGATGGAAGCATTGAGAAGTACAAGGCAAGATTTGTGGCTCGTGGGTTCTCTCAAAAAGAGGGAGTTGATTATGATGAGGCATTTGCTCCTGTTGCTCGCTACACTTCAGTCAAAACCATCATTGCTATTGCTGCATCTAGAGGATGGAAGATTCACCAGATGGACGTGAAGACAGCCTTTCTCAATGGAGTAATTGAGGAGGAGGTTTATATAGAGCAACCTGATGGATTTGAAATTCATGGGAAGGAGTCACATGTTTGCAAGCTGAAGAAGGCCTTGTATGGTCTTAAGCAGGCTCCTCGTGCATGGTACGAAAGGATTGATCGGAACCTATCAAGTTTGGGTTTCTTGAAGAATGATGTTGATTCAAATCTCTACTTCAAGGTAATCAATGGTGATGCATTAATTTTGGTTTTATATGTTGACGATCTGATCCTTACTGGAGAAGATCACCTGATTCTTGAATGTAAGAAGGAATTGACTTCTGAATTTGAGATGAAGGACCTTGGGCTCATGCATTACTTCCTTGGCTTAGAAGTCTGGCAGAAACCAGATGGAATGATTCTAAGTCAAGGGAAGTACACCATTGATATACTTAAGAGATTTGGCATGATGGATTGCAAAGCCATGTCTACACCTATGGAGACCAATCTTCATAAATTGAAGGAGGCTGCAGCTAGTTCAGATTTGGTGGATCCTACATTGTACAGACAGCTGATTGGATCCTTGATGTATCTAGTTAACACTAGACCTGATATTTGCTATGCAGTGAGTGCACTTAGCCAGTTTATGTGTGATCCGAGACAGATACATCTTGTTGCAGCTAAACATATCCTGAGATACTTGCGTGGCATAGTTGGATATGGATTGAGGTATACTTCAGATGCAGACTTGGAGTTACATGGTTTCACTGATTCTGATTGGGCAGGTTGTGTCACAGATCAGAAGAGCACCTCTGGTTGTTGCTTCAGTTTGGGTTCTGCTATGATTTCCTGGTGCAGTAGGAAGCAGTCATCTGTAGCATTGAGTACAGCAGAGGCCGAGTACATTGTAGCTTGTATGGCAACTCGAGAAGCAGTCTGGCTTCGTAAGCTCCTTGCAAGATTGTTCAAACAATCAATGGAGCCTACTATCATTCATTGTGATAATCAGAGTTGTGTGAAGCTTTCTGTCAATCCTGTGTTTCATGACAGAACCAAGCATGTTGAGATCAAGTACCACTATAGCAGAGACATGGTACTAAGGAAGGCTGTACAGTTGAGGTACATTAGCACTGATGAGCAAACGGCAGATATTCTCACCAAGCCTCTCACCAGGATAAAGTTTGAGTACTTCCGAGATAAGCTTGGTATGGTGGAGAATCCAGCCTTAACTGAGTAAGAGTCTCAGTTGTTAACGATATAGCAACTTCGGTAGCTCCCTCCAACTCAGCTCCTTCGTGGAAACTTAAATTGAATGATAGCCGTTGGCTATTCAATTTATATTTATTGTTTATCTTCTCATAGCATGGCCGACTTGAGAAGATGCGAAGACAATTAATATTTGAGCCGACTTCATTCTCCTTGGGATTCAATCTTTAAGGTGGCCGACCTCTTGTGAAGAGGGGAGAATATTCATTCAGGCCAATACATGTTCAAAGAGCCTCGAACAAATAAAGTCATACAAGTTATTTTTTATTGAGGCCGACATTGATTAAAGAAGAGTTGAGTCAACATCATATCTTGGAGTCATGATTTCTTAAGAGGCCGACATGAAGGATTTTAAGAGAGGCGTCTCTCTCACACTTGTACATATACTCCTTGATTCGTCCATTGTAATTACTCTAACTGAGTTCAGTCATTCACTTCAATTCAATCTGATTAAGTGCGAATTAGATTAAGTGCGAATATATTATCTGGTGGAGTTCGATTACATCATCATCAATTCGATATTCACATAAGTTCCATAGTATCAAGAGCAAACTTATTATCAGGTGCGAATACAAGTTACAGGGCAACATAAGCAGCGCTAATATTGTATTCAGTGCGGACTTAAACAGATCGAAGTCTATTCAGTTCAATCAGATCATCAAGGCGAACATTACACAGTGTTGAGCTAGCACAGATTGAAGACAATCCAGTGTACAGATTGAAGACCATTCAACACAAAGCGAACACTGCCAGATCTGTGTTCAGTCATTGCCAGGTGTGATTTACCAGGTTGCCATCTGTCATATTGCCAGGTGTTGTATGTCGGTCTTGTGTTAGACCTCATTGTAATGTGTAAAATTGCCACTGTTACATTAAATATAAGAGAGATCTTTGTTGCTGGGTTTTTCTCCCTCAAGAGGAGGGTTTTCCCAGGGTATATGCTGTGTTATTTTGTCTAATTTCGAATTATTTTTCTGTGCATTTAATCTGTTCACATAAAACTAACATGGTATCAGAGCGGGTTTGAGGATCGTGACCAGATTATTGCCAATTCAACATACTTCTGTTGCTCACTCATCTCACTCAGCCAAGATGGTGAATGGTTTGAAGGTTGAAGATAGACTCGAAGGTGCATCCAACTTCACTTCATGGAGATTTAGGATCATGCTCACCCTGCGTGAAAATGATTTGGGTGACTTCGTGGAGCCTAGCATTTCTGAACCTGAGGAGGCAGAAGAAAAGGAGTGGTTGAAGAAAGACATCAAAGCAATGAAGATTCTGGTTGACTCTGTCAAGGATCATATTGTTCCTATCATCTCTAAGTTGAAGACAGTGAGAGATATGCTCAAGACCTTGGAAGAGATGTACGAAGTCAACAATACCAGCCGAGCCCTTGCACTAAAGCATCAATTGCATCATGTGAAGATGTCAAAAGGAGAGTCTATTACTGCATACTTCATGAGGATTTCAAATTTGAGAGACCAGCTCTCTACAATTGGGAATATAGTTGATGATAAGGATTTAACCATGCTCGCCCTCAATGGGCTACCTTTGTCTTGGGAATCCTTCATTCAAGGAATCAGTGCAAGATCGAAACTGCCTAAGTTTGATCGCCTAAGATCTAATTGCATTCAAAAAGAATCAAGGTTGGTGGCAAGAGGCGTTGGTCAAAGTTCAAAGAATGAAGACATTCATGTTCTCGCCTCTCATGTCTCAAAGAAGAAAGGAAAAGATGGAAAGAAAGGATTCTTCAAGAGGAATCGGGACAAGGGAAATGATAACGCACCTCCATCCAAGAAGAAGAGGGATATGTCCAAGATTCAATGTTTTAGGTGTGATGAGTTTGGGCACTTCGCCAAGGATTGCCCAACTAGGCCTAATCAGCATGCTTCATTTGCGGATATGAATAAGTCCTCTCCTCAGAAGGACTCTAGAGAATTTCTATTTTGAAACATGGGCATGTGTGCTTAAAATCAGCATACCTTGCAGAATAGATAAGTATTCTTTGTTTGTTAAGTTATATTTTTTTATTTTTGATCTTGTGTGATTAGTATAAAGAGATTGTTATTTCTCTTGAATTGTGATCTCTAGAATAAAGATCCTTTGAAGATTTCAATTTATCTATTGTGAAGTTGATTCATACTAATCATGTAGAAGTATGACTTTGAGATAAAATAAAGAAAAGAGAAGAGATTTGCATTTTCATTGTGATAGGTTGATCACATCAATATCCTTCTCCTATGCATGCTTTGTGATAGAACCTTGAACTCTTGGAGAGAGTTGGTTCTACTAGCTAACCGCTTAATACATTCAAGAAATCTGTAGTTGTGCAGATTATTCTTTTGTTGTGCTGAGTTTGGCACTCTCGAGAGGAGTAAAAGATGAACGAAAGAGTCATATCAAAACTATATAAAGATAAGTCCTTTTAGGTTGATCTTTTGATATATTTCTCTTTCAGAATGACTTAATTATTCATGCTCTAACATTATGCATAAATTCTTATATGTTCATGCTATAACCTGAGATAGTAAAACTTGTATGATATTTCTTTGAATAGTCATAAACTGTTAGTAATCTCTCCCTAAATGCTTTGTGAACAGCTAGAAGCTGGAAAGTGATGAGAGATTGCTTAAGCGATGAAAAGATTGAGATATCTTATGAAGAAGTCATGCCAACCAAAGGAATGTTCAAGCATGAAGTCACAATTTGCAGCCAAGAGACTGAGTTGGTGGCTAGAGGGAGTTCACTTCCAGAAGACTTCTTTGCGAGTTCTAAAGCAGGGATCAAGAGGGAGTCCTGTAACTTACAGAGAAGAAGTGAAGGTTGCAGCATTGCAAGGCCAAGTATTTAAAGATTCAGAGGGAGCCTACTGAACCTATAGAGGATGGTTGTCTTGCAGATCAGAAGGGCACCTCTAGCGGCTGCTTCAGTTTGAATTCCACTATGATTTCCTAGTGTAACAAGAAACAGTCATCCGTGGCACTGAGTACAGCAGAGGCCGAGTACATTGCAGCTTGTGCGGCAGCTCGAGAAGCAATGTGGCTTCGTAAGCTCCTGACCGGATTGTTTGGACAATCAATGGAGTCTACTATTATTCATGGTGAGTTGTGTGAAGCCTTTTGTCAATCCTATGTTTCATGACAGCTCCAAGCATGTTGAGATCAAGTACTGCGGAAGGCTGTACAGTTGAGGTACATCAACACTGATGAGCAGATGGCAGATATTCTCACCCAGCCTCTTGCCAGGATAAAGCTGTGTACTTTCGAGATAAGCTTGGTATGATGGAGAATCCAGCCTTAACTGAGAAAGAGTCTCAACATCAGTGACCTTGTTTAATGAGTTTTTCTCTGTGAGAGAAGTTCGAGGTGAAATCCCTTGTTAATGCATCTTCTTCTGAGACGGAAGAAGTTGAGGTGTAAGCCCTTGTTTCCACCCTCTGAGAGAGTCATGGTGGATGTCATGTGTGTGACTCCATGACAGCATCACGTGAGAGAATCCGTGATGATTTCTTGTGTACTTGTGTTTCACCCTCTGGGAGAGCCATGGTGAAAGTCACGTTGAGGTGACAACATCACGCAAGTGATGAACACTTGTACATACCATACATGGGTGTAGCCATGATGGTTGATATCACATTGAGGTGATATGCTTTCACGATGAGGTGATAAGCTCCTTTCCATACATGGGTGTAGCCATGGTGGTCAATATCACAATGAGGTGATATATCATTTCACACATGGATGTAGCCATGATGTTCGTCATCACATTGAGGTGATATCCTTCTCTTTATATCTGATTGCAGGCAATAATGGCTGATGGATATCATATTGAGATGTTTCATATTTGTGCAGCTAGAAGTTCTCTCCCTAGCTGAGAGGGAGTGTTAACGATATAGCAGCTTCGGTAGCTCCTTCCAGCTCAACTCCTTCGTGGAAACTTAAATTGAATGATAGCCATTGGCTATTCAATTTATATTTATTGTTTATCTTCTCATAGCATGGCCGACTTGAGAAGATGCGAAGACAATTAATATTTGAGCCGACTTCATTCTCCTTGGGATTCAATCTTTAAGGTGGCCGACCTCTTGTGAAGAGGGGAGAATATTCATTCAGGCCAATACATGTTCAAAGAGCCTCGAACAAATAAAGTCATACAAGTTATTTTTTATTGAGGCCGACATTGATTAAAGAAGAGTTGAGTCAACATCATATCTTGGAGTCATGATTTCTTAAGAGGCCGACATGAAGGATTTTAAGAGAGGTGTCTCTCTCATTCACTTGTACATATACTCCTTGATTCGTCCATTGTAATTACTCTAACTGAGTTCGGTCATTCACTTCAATTCAATCTGATTAAGTGCGAATTAGATTAAGTGCAAATCTGTTCAAGTGCGAATACATTATCTGGTGGAGTTCGATTACATCATCATCAGTTCGATATTTACATAAGTTCCATAGTATCAAGAGCAAACTTATTATCAGGTGCGAATACAAGTTACAGGGCAACATAAGCAGCGCTAATATTGTATTTAGTGCGGACTTAAACAGATCGAAGTCTATTCAGTTCAATCAGATCATCAAGGCGAACATTACACAGTGTTGAGCTAGCACAGATTGAAGACAATCCAGTGTACAAATTGAAGACCATTCAACACAAAGCGAACACTGCCAAATCTGCGTTCAGTCATTGCCAGGTGTGATTTACCAAGTTGCCATCTGTCATATTGCCAGGTGTTGTATGTCGGTCTTGTGTTAGACCTCATTGTAATGTGTAAAAATGCCACTGTTACATTAAATATAAGAGAGATCTTTGTTGCTGGGTTTTTCTCCCTCAAGAGGAGGGTTTTCCCAGGGTATATGCTGTGTTATTTTGTCTGATTTCGAATTATTTTTTTGTGCATTTAATCTGTTCACATAAAACTAACATCAGTATTAGTGAAGCCTTGTTAATACATTTTCTTCTGAGATGGAAGAATTTGAGGTGCAAGTCCTTGTTAATACATTTTCTTCTGAGACGGAAGAATTTGAGGTGCAAGTCCTTGTTAATGCATTTTTCTCTGAGACAGAGGAATTTGAGGTGTAAGCCCTTGGTTCCACCCTCTGAGCTTGAGTCATGGTGGATGTCATGTGTGAGACTCCATGACATATCTTGTACTTGTGAATGTCACGTTGAGGTGACAACATCACGCAAGTGATGAACACTTGTACACGTCATAGTGTGATTGTTGCCATTATGGTTGATATCGCATTGAGGCGATATCCAACTTCATTTTGAGTTGATCTCTCTTGAGCAGCTGGAAGTTCTCTCCCTAGCTGAGAGGGAGTGTTAATGATATTGAGCAGCTTCGGGTTCATCTTTCCAGCCTCGAGTAAAGTCATAAATAAATGTAGCCTATTGGCTATTTATTTATATGAGAAAATAAATGAGTATGGGCGCATCTCTTTGTAAATAATATAATTCTTATTCTGGGCCGACCTTCTTTGTAAATTATATTCATTGAAATTATTTTGTATCTTGGCCGACCTCATAACTTGAAGAGGTGCGACCTCTCTCACTTGTATATATACAAGGTTCGCTTCCTCCATTCAACATACATTCAAGCAAGTCTGATTTATTCTTCTAAGTGCGAATTGATTAAGAGAGCAGAAGTGCGAATTTATCAAGAGAGCTGAAGAGCGAACTCAATTCATCAAGAGGCAAGTGCGAACCTGTTCAAGTGCAAGTTGCGAATATTATTAAAGAGCAGAGTCATCTTGTCAGAAGTACAGTTCATTTTCTGTTCTTTGTATCATATATAGGTACAGAATTCTGGCCCTGAGTTAGGCCTCATTGTAAAGAGAATTGTTGCCTTTGTTCATAAATATAAGAGAGATCTTTGTTGCTGGGTTTTTCTCCCTCAAGAGGAGGGTTTTCCCAGGGTATCTGCTGTGTTATTTTGTCTGATTTGTTTTAAGTTTCTGTGCATATAATCTGTTGTTGGGGAAGAGAACCCACTTCAAGGTAGTGAGGCATGTCAAATATCTTGATGGTGTCATCCATCCCACCTGTTACCAGCACGGAGCCTGCCATGGCTAAAGTTTTGATTGGATCCATGTGAGCAGGATAGGTGAAAATGGGGTTGAGGGTATGACCCATGTTTTCTTCTTTCTGTTGTTCCTCATTGTTTTTGTTTTTATAGTTTTTTTTTTCCCTCTCTACATCCAGACTTCATCCTAGTATAAATCTTTCATTACAGCCTGCTACCATATTCATGCTGAGGACTCAAAATTTTGGACACAGAAAGAAAATAAGTTAGTTTTTATTAAAACAAAACTAGGACTCTGGAAAAATGAAGAATCGGGTGAAGTACAATTTAAATAGACGGGATTGTATTTATACATTACCCTATGACTATCTTGATGCTCTCTTGTGAAAGATTCTAGCATTAAAATCTGCCAGGCTCAATTACCATTTTTGCAACAGAGGCGACCCTGAGACCAAACCTTTAGTTGCTGAAGCATATCTGGGTATAAGAATTCACAGGCTCTTCTAATGGCCTACACAAATGGTATGTCGTATATTTTCCCCTAATTTAACATATTTTTACATATTAAAATAACAACAGATAAAACCGCAGAATCAATGCCTTCAATTAACAGATAACAACACAATTGTTTCAGAATGAAATAAAACATAAAAAGAAAATGATCTGGCTGTGTACATATTCCCAAAAAAGCTCACTGAAATCAGGGCAACTGAGTTACCTCAAGATTCTGCACAAATTGTGTCTTCCTGTCAACGATGAGGAGAAAAATGTGCACGAGTTTGCAGGAAAAATATTATGAAATCCTAACGAAGCAGCAAATTCAACAAGTGCCTTCCAAGATATTACAAAAATATCTCACAGCGCAACCAGCACAAGCAATGAATAACTCTCCAAAATACAATGTTGAATTCCTATATATTTCACTTTTTCCAGAGCATTAAAATTCTTACGATCCTGATCTCAACCATGTGATTTCCTAGGGACGATCTTAAACCAAAAAAGACTGTCTTCTGAATATCAAAACCATCAAAACCAATACTAGTGAAAGCAACGAAAAACTCTCCTAAAGCAAATGGTAGGATTCCCAATCAGGCCTTATGAAAGCACCAAGAAATTTGATTATCCCCAAAGCATGAAAATCCTTACACATACTGGCCTCAAAATAGAAGAGTCACACCAATCTCTGAAAAAACAATGCTATTTATTTTCTAATTTGTGTCCAAAATCCATCAAAGCCAATAGGATTTTGCAAAACCCCTCTTTCCTGCCCAACTCAAATGCAATGTAGTTCCCTGCTGAGGGCAGCCATTGCTCCTCTAACTCAGACACCATGGCAACTACAAGCTCCTTCCTCAGCAACCAATCTACACAACAATCAAAAACCCAATCCCAAAATCTGCATTTCCAGACAGAAAATAATGTTTACCAGGCAAAAGAGTCACCATGTTGCCTCCTTCCAGCTCCTGATATAATAGAACTTTAGAGCCTGTTCTTCTCCGATACTGCACCAAATCTACAAAAACTTAGCTCGACCTATTCCTTAGCACGGTGTAGCTGCAGATAACTGACCAAGCCAAAACGGTGGGAGGAGGGACCCGCGATGAGTTAATGGCAGTGAAAAGACGTGATCAATGGAAAAATGTGAACAGATAAAAGGAAAGACCCTAACCGCTAAAAGATGAGATGAGCGCGCTAAGGTTTGATGTGGGTGCAGTAATGTAACCAGTCCATATCAGTGCATCCGGAACAGGAGCAAAAACAAGTTTCTGCGGCTCTATCCTTCCGTCCGGTGGTGACGTTAAGTTTTTTCAGCTCGGCAATCAACGGACAAAACGGTTTCAATCGTTGGGAGACGTTCCAGCCGTTGATCGCCAAACCTAGCTCGGTCTTGTTCAAATAGGATACGCCTTCGGCGTAAATAAAAGTCATAACTATTGGTAAATAGTTACTGGACTTTGGACATAAATACGTTATAAGAAAAGAACATTTATGTCACTTTAACATTTAAAAAAATTAAGATCATAACCATCAGTAAATAGTAATTGTACTTTGAACATAAATAGATTCTAAGAAAAACCATTAAAGATTGAACGAGTGATATCAACAAAAAATTTAACACTACAAACTAAGAATCAACGAGAAAAATCTATGATGAAGTTGTTAATTTTGACAATTTAAGGACAGAATGACTGCTATTTGTATCTATGAACTTAAAAGATAGTGACCTGTGTATTGATTTTTAAGCATAAATTTGAATGTTCTTCCGAAAGTAAGCACTGACCAATGACCCTTAATCATTGATATTTACCACTAGTCACAGGCTAATGAATTTTGGATTCTCGATTGGTATTATTTTATTGAACAATCTAATACACTTTTCATCTTAAGGACTGGAGACAAGTGACTTACCTCAAGATTCTGCACAGATTGTGCCGTGCTATCAACGATGCCGATGAGAAAAAATGGGCAGAGCTTGCTGGAAATATACTACGAAACCCTACTAAAGCAGAAAAAAATTTAAATGAGACGAACCAAAACCAATCTCCCTACAGCTGCTGCTCTAAATTCACAGTGAAGGAAAAGGTAGAACTAAAAATATCGGGGTTTTAGAGCTACTCGATTCTTGAAGATATTTCAAGCCTTTTGAATGAATGAATGCTTTTAATTACGTCCACGAGACCAGCTGGCCTATGGGACCCCAAAACAGAACTGAAACCACAAATTGAAACAAACCGAGCACCCGCCGACCTCACCGAGTACTTATGTTTCCCTTTAACTCTTTACTAATTTTGTTTCTTCTGCTGTGTATTTTGATCAAGTAACCTGCCGTTTCAACGATCTTTTCCTCTTCGAACAAAGCCTCTAACGATTTGACTTTAAACAGATCCAAGTAACTGCACCTAATGTCCTCGTACGCTTTACACTGCATGATGTAATGCCATTCCGTTTCCACCAAACCCGAAGAGCAGAAACAACAAATCCTATCAGCCCAAGCCTCCTTGGGTGTTGTCCATCTCCCTGTTTCACATCTCAAACGATGAGAGCTAGTTCTCAGCTGGGCTATCAACATTTTAGCCTTCCACTCTATATCTGCCCCCACGTAATACTTTTGCCCGTGATCACAAGTGTGGTTAAAGTGCAAAACATAATATTCCCTTTTTCTACTAAGTTGTTTTGACCACAAGATTTGTTTGGCTTTCTCCTTCACAAACCTTTTAATTTCTACATTGGTGTTTGGGCACTCTTGCATGCTTATCCCCCATTTTTCCAACCACTTGGTATTTTGCCTCATCCACGTGCTCTTCCTTCTAGTTAAGTTTTCTTCCACCACAATTTTAACATGTTAAACAAAGACGTTCAATATTTTGTTTTGAGGGGGGTTTAACATGTTTTTCCCAGCGTTAGACAACTTTCCGGGTTTAACCTAGTGTTGCAAGGTACTCCAAAGTGTCTTTCGAAAATACAAATAGAGTTTTTGGCGTCTACAAAATTGAAGATGGATTAATAGGAATATTTTTTCTTTAATGAAACTAATGTTATGTACAACAAGGACACAAGTTTCATAATTCTTAACAATTAAATAATAAGTAGAGGCTCAAGACCTAATAATTAATGGTTGTATTGATGTCGAAGTATAGAAGACTAGAAAGTAAAAATGCTTTGAGAGGAAAGTATTGAGTTGATTACTTTTTGGTTAGATTTGATCGATCAATATAAGACTGAAGAAGCTAGCTGGCACGGGTAGCGGAGTTGGCTTGGGCCGTGGGTTTGCTTCCCATTGATTTCGGGTTTGACTCCACTCCTGGGTTTACCTGATTGGGACTGGTTTGTCGGTTGTTGGGTCCCTCCACAGGGGACTAGTCTCACCCCCACTCGCCCCAGGTAACCAAGATACGGGTTGTTGGGCTGTTGGGCGAGGTCGTGGGGATACCCTGTCGTTAACAAAAAAAAAAAAAGACTAAAGAAGCTAAGGCTCACAAACATTACTTGTGTTAAATGACAACAAGAAGAAACAACGTTGTGCACCTTTTTGCAATGAAAGTAGTTAAAACCTTTTTAGGGTGCATAAAAAGAAGATTATAGGAGACTTTGTGTTTCTTGCAATGGAAAACAACACTAGGAGAAGAAATCTGGATGATTGGAAACCACAAGAGACAAATGTCAAACTGTGAAAAAAAATTGCATACAAAAGACTTGAATCAAATTTTTAGAGGGAGAATTTTTCTTTGCAGTTACAGAAACCTAATACTTTAAGGATGGATCTGTTGGACACAATCATGTTTAAGGATAGATTTGCCTGAAAATGTTAAACCCTCATCTATTTATAAGCTTTATATTTTCATTAATTTTAAAACTTATTTTTGGGGGTGTTCGGAGAGTGGGATGGGAGAGGATAAACATCTTAGGGTTGTTACTAAACTTTCATCGCCTTGCTTTCATATTTTCATTAATTATTGAAAACTAACACTTAAAGGAGGTTCAAGGATTATGTCGATAGAAAATTATATACATGGTAAAATGTTAAAGAGTATGTGTTAAACAATTAATAATAATAAGTGTTAAACAATTAATAATAAGTGATAAATAATGGAATGAAATAAACCTTAAAGATAGATATACATTTTTTGCCTTAAAGAAATTAGATATTATTTGATCTTGAAATATTTGCATGCAAATTTAAAACATAAAGCAATGTAAATGAAAAAGAAAAGTTGTCATCAAATTGACAAAAAATACTCCAAATGAAAATAAAATGTTCCTACCCAATTGGAAATTAAATATTTATCTAGCTTTTACATGATAAGTGAGATTTTGGAGGCTTTCATCTGATATTTTGGAAGTTTTACCACTGATTTATCTTTAAACAACAACTGATTTACCATTAAACGACAGTTGAAACTTGTTTTCGATGACTCGATAGTTGTTTGCAGGTGTGAGACTTGTTTCAGGCTAAAATCTCACTCTATATGTAGCCTATCAACTAATAATAATATTTTTTATTTATTTTAATGTAAAGATGAACACATGTGTTCCTCATTTATGGGGTTCAATAGGTTCATTTGGTTTCTCAACTGAGGAAAGACATAAAGTGGACACCTCTAGAAGAGCGAAGGGTTAAGATAAATTTCGATGGGGCATCTCATGGAAATCCTAGAGTAGCAGGAATTGGTTGTGTTATTCAAAATCGGGACAAGAAGGTATTGATAGTGGTAGCAAGGAAACTAGAGCAAGCGACAAACAACAAGGAAGAATTTCAAGCAGCCCTATTAGGGCTGGAGAGAGATGGGGAAAAAATTATAATGTCCACTTAGAGGGGACTCTCAAAAAATCATTAATGCAATTTGCAAAAACCATACCTCAATTTGGAAATTAAACAAATGGTTGGGGGTGATGGACGTTTATTTTAAAAAAATAAAGACTAAGATTTATCACATTTACTCAGAAGGTAATGTGATGGTAGATGAGGTAGCAAATGTGGCAATAGACATGAGTGTAAACGAGTTTATTTTGGATTTAAAAGAAAAGGTCATGTGTTCTACAAGTCTAGTTGTGGGAGATCGTGGAATCATGTAGAAGTTTAAATGTGGAAGGACAAACAAAAAACATTTCCCCTTAAGGTGAAACTTGGAGAAGTACTAAAGCTTGATTGGAAATAATTGTGACTAAGATTTAAAGAAGGGGATGGGTGATGCATTTACACAACCATATATTGTGTGTCACAAAGCCAGGATGGATACGACAATATGTCTAAAGGTGAAAAAGAGGAAATGGCTTTCTTGGGCAAGCTTTCAAAGAGGCAGTTGATGGTGGTCTTTAAGTCCAATTGCAGGGTGGTGATGCATGTAATAAGACTAGTCTTGGGTGATATGTATAGCAACAAGGTGACACGATACTAAGTAAATACGGACATGGTGTCAATGTGCATGGCAATGTTGCTAGATGTGGGTGAGGAAATAAGGGTTGTGGAGAAGATTATGGAAGCTTTGGTATGGCCACACTGGTGATGGGGAATGAAGAATATCCTATGTCATGTCTTTCCTAGAGTAGGTCTTATGCCTTGGGAAAGAAATTTGGTCATAGATTAATGAGCAACTAAACCCAACTTGGGTTCCCTTTGTCGTATGGGGTTTGGGGATGAATGTGACCCAACATCACCACCATGCTCGACTAGGCATAAATTTTCTAAAAACACTTGTAGGGGAGAATGTAGACGATGTGTTGGACTAGTTCTTTGCACTAGTGAATACATTTGCAATGGTGGAGGTTGATGAAGGGGATGGGAGCTAGGCAGGGGGCTAGGGTGTGTGTGTTGGTTTCTTGATTTGTGCATGTTTTTCTTTATCTTGTTTTAGGTTCTTATGGGTGTTAACATCAAAGTAAGTTATTTGTGGATATAGGGGTAGTAAAAAAATACTACGAAGCCGCTTTAAGGAGAGCTTCATTTTGTATGGTAATTAGCCAATCTATTACTAGTTTTCTGTATATAGACTTGCAATGTATCTCATATTTTTACAAAATCTAATGAAGAGAGTGTGACCCTTTACGACCACTTTTACTGATAAAAAAAAAAGATAAACATATTTTTATTATGGAGATAATTTAAGCATATTGTAGTATTGAAATATAAAATATTGTTTCTTTTGATTAAAATTAAAGGTTCAAGGGATATTCGTTCAATCAAATTTATTTAAAACATGATTTTTGCTTTGTCTCTTTATGGTGTTGGGTTTTTGTATTCAACAAAGTTCAAAACTAATGGATTCTTTGTAAGTCATTCAACTTCACCACTTGACCATGTTCTTTTATACCATGGAAGGTACAAGAAAGGGGACCTTTTAATTGTTGGTTGCATAAAGCATAAGCAAGTTTTAAACTTTTGGTGTTATTACTTCCCTTTTCAACTTACCAATTTGAGCATATATTTTGTTTCTAAGGCCTATCCCTAATGGTTTAGATCATATGTGGTATAGAGGACAACCTCGTCTTAGTGAAAGACTAAGGTTATAGATTATGTATGGGCAAATAAATACTAAGTAATCCAATGAATGATTAAACATGTGTAAACCTTTTAGCAATAATGTGTTACTTATATTCAATTATAAAAATAAATAGGGTACATGGGATGTTATAAATAGCAAGACAAGGAATGAATATTCTTGTGACCGAAAAGGGTAAAATACACAAATTGGCTTGTCTACACTATGGAGTTATATGTCATTGTCTCTCAAAGAAAGGGATCAAGTGAATATTTGTAAAATATAGTTACAAAATAAGAGAGGAAGAAAAATCAAATCATGTTCCTAAACTATTTAATCTTCCAACTGCATGGTGATTAATATTCTTAATGGTTGGCATTTCATTCTTGTAGTTGAAGAAGTTTATTGAAGACACTAGGTGTAGCAAATTATTGAATATATGTTAAGCTATGGTAAGTCATTCTCGGTGGTATGCAAAGGCATAATGAACTACACATAAGATTGTCATTAATAAGTGTGTGGGAGTATAGAAGAATAGCAAGGTACATACAAGGTTATTTAAGGCTTATGTAACTATGCATTATCCATTCACCATTTCTTGAGAAGTAATGGTCTCTATCATACATTCGATGAGTTATGAAAACTAAACTTGAAGTTGTTGAAGATTGTACAAATTTATCTATTATGAAGAATGTCATGCCTTGGTCACTCCAAATAGATGATGTGGACCTTGTTGAGTGTGTGTTTTAGTTTTCTAATTGATGTAATATTATGTGATTATGCTCAAATATTTAAGATCAAAGTGTGAAGTTTGTTAAGTTGAGGTTAGCTCAAGAGGACTAAGGTATGGATTAAGGAGTTTCACATCAAATATTATATTTAAAATTAGGTATTGTAGAAGATTAAGAATGAAAACATGCTCACTAGTTGTGTTCAAAATGGCTTATCAACCACTGTGTAAAGGCTTCATCCTCTAGTGTGGACCCTTGAAGCATTCCTTTGAAAGATGCAACAAAATTTTGTCAACATACTTGAAAGAGTTAGGTATATAGCACATGTCATGGAACTCTTTGTACTTCAATTGATACCATGAGGGAATATATTGAACTTGTTATTGAACACTCTAAATATGTTGTAGAAACTTTTTCAGTTTATTTGTCTCTAATTTCTATGTATGTAAATCCATATTAAGTGGTGCACAATAAGATATGTCTAAGGGTGATGTAGGTTGGAACCCAACACGTGTCAAGAAAGGAATATGCCATGTACAACACTAAAAAGTTATATTTTAGGCATATTGTGTCTAAAATAGGTTAGCATACCATAGATGTGCATAGTTGTATATGTGCAAAAGGCACGAAAGTGTTTGATTAACCACTTCTTTTAGTCATTTCTAAATGAAAGGTTTTGGATCAACCCAATACTATCCAATCTTTCCACAAGGATTGTCAAAATACATTAACAAATATTGAGTCATGATCAAACATAATAGATTATATAGGTATCTCAACCATTATTAAAGAAGATATATGTAGCCTTGTATGCTATTATGTTTTTCTTGCAAGCAAACATGATGGACACTTTTTTAATATATGTCCACTACAACAAATATGTGGTTGTTACAATGCTTTAACGTAGGGATTCTATCGATGAAATCCATACATAGATTCTTAGGGCCTTTGTAGGAATGCTATAGGCATGTAAGCTATAAACTTCACATTCATGGGCCTAGCAATGCAACCAAGAATACAAGACTTGATATGTCACTCAATGTTTACATGCACATTAGGTAACTAGAACTGTTGTTGTAGCACTATCAAAATCTCATTAACACAAAAGTATTTAAATGTCTTGGTGTAGTGTGCCTCCAAAATATTTTTTGGTGAGGTGCACCTTCTAGAGCACAAATATTTTTTATCTTGAAGAGAAGACACACTCATATAGAACTCACCAACCTATTTATCTTATGTTGACACAATGTAGGTCTATGTAAAGTCTAAGTTTTGTGAGTAGAGGGTCTCTCAGTTAGTTAATTTATGGCCACATGAATCTATCACTATGATGAGTGTATGAATCAACCATCAACTTAGGTAATATATTTCTTTATTATATTTCAACCCCTTCTTATGCTTGAATAACAAATGGAATTGTAGTTATGTTGTCCACTTCATGTAGTGCATATTTTTTAACTTACTTTATATATCTAGAAATTGAAGTGGCTTATAATCAAAATGAATGTTTGTCTCCTTACCTAGAATATAGTGGTTATATTCCTTTTTCGTAGGTGGGGTAGCACTAAATATTTTCATTAAATGTTTTAAAGTGGTAGACAATAAATGCCCATGTCAAGTGGGTATAACATCAAGAGCATAGTTAGATGAACCAATCTAACTCTCAAAGGGGTATGTGATATTAAAGAATTTACAAAATATGAGTCATCCAAAGATGTTGCTTGAGCTCCTTAAAAGTGCATCATTAAACAAGTTTCCAAATAAATATTGCTTTAACATCAATTTTTAATCAAGTAACCAAGAAATATAAAAGAATCAAAGGATGAAGTTACAACACATTAGAAAGTTTGAGAAGGCTATGAATTTTGTGATGTTATACAAAACATCCTAATCTCAAATCATCTTGATCTTCTCTATATCTACATGATTCTTACATGATCTATGATGTAAACTAGATATTGAATTTACATATTGTCAAAGGTACACTTGTTGAGGTCAACATGTAACTTGTGTTCATATAAAGTGTCCAAGATAACAAGAAGCATTTCATGTGTTCTTCCTATATCTTGTTGAAGATGAGAATTCCATCCAGGTAGAAAAGGACAAAGCAGTTGGTGAAGGGTCACAAGATGCTCAAGTACATGAATGTTGTCAATTTTTTGGTTGGGCCAAAAGGCATAATTGTCCTTTTGTATAGTCCCTTCCTGGTTTTCATTATTGTCTTCAAGATGAACTAGTACTCGATCATATCTTGGCTTGAGGTCAATCTTAGTGAAGAATTGTACAACATGAAGCTATTCCAAGAGGTTGTTAATATGTGATAGAAGATACTTAGTATTCAAATATTGAGCATGTAATAGTTATGGAGGCACCATGTGCCATATTTATTTAGTTTGAGGAGTATCAAGTTATTTCATAAAGAAGATTTGGGTCTAACCTTTCTCTAATCAATCAATTTTTAAATTTGGCATTAAACTTCATCATATTCACAAACAAATTTATAATATAATGAGCTATTTATAGGAGGGGATTCTAAATTCAAAATTACCGTGTGCTATATTTATATTATGCAACAATATTTTTGTACTCCTCAAATACATCCTTGTACTATAGGTCAAGTTGCTACTAGTATGATGATGGTTGTGCAATTCTACATGTTATCACTATGTGTGCAAAATGATCTTGTGGAATTATTTGATAGATACTGAGACTATCTTACTCTTTGGTGAAAACTCTTGGAGATTAAAATAGCACTTACCAATGTATATATTTTTTATCAAGTGGCTTTGCCTAATAAACACCATCTTTATTGTACATGTACAACCTTACAAGTGGAATGTCTTGGAATTCTAATAGCACGACATCACAACTAAATGTGTTCTTTTTATCCCTATTTTTTGTCAAGAGCCTCAACTTTTTTTTAAACTAATCACTAGTCAAAGTTGTTGAAGCCATGATTCAAATGTTCTCTCTTGCAAGTCAAAAAAGGATGTTGTCATCATAGTTGTCTTATAGATGAGTCAAGTTCTTATGAAAAATAAATCTCTAAGCTCAAAATTAAGTGTTGATATTCAAATTAAAACAATGGAGTTTTCGTCCAATTGAGTGAACTTGTATATTACTCTCACACCTATATTTTTTGTCATATTTTAGATATAAAGACCCAAAACCTAAATAAAAATTCAAACAATTATTTGTCAACTTTTCCAAATTTCTAAAAGTGAAACTTTGTGACTTTGATGCCACTAAGTAATTTTTGCATATTACTTCTACATCTCTACTTCCCACTCACGATACACTATGTCATTTTAAAACTTGCTAGCAATTATGCAATATTCTCAAACTACACGTTAATTGTTCATCCCCAAGATATAAGGTGATAGAAAACCAGAACATGTTTTTTATGAATAAGTTTTATAAAATTTTAATAATATCCAATTTCTTGATGACTTTATATTTGATAAATGCATAGCTTCACATGTTTGGAGGGCCTATATATTCATTCATGGTGTCAAAGGAACCATTAAATTTTGTAATATATTGATTTCTCATGCATGAATTTCAAGTTAGATTTCAAGATTTATTGTTCATGATTCTTAGAGTGTGTCTTCTCTCAAAATTGAAAGGATTCTTTTTGCTCATGTTGAGTTAGGGTTTTAAAAATATCCTTCTACAAATTCTATAAAAGAAATAAATGGTAGACAAGGTAAAGAAAAAATAATTTTTTTTTTCCCTGCCTTGTCTCCCATTTATTTCTTTTATTTATAATGTGAAGTATAATTTGCTTTTAATTAATTTGGTGTACCTTGCTCATAAAACCCTAATATTTATTTTATCAAATATCCCAATAATTAATCTATAAACTTGCCTCGTGTGTTGCATGCATACCTCTGAAATCATTATCTTTGTCAATTTCCAACATGATAATTGAACCATCATTCCATCCTTATTCCCCAAGAAAAGCTTTGGAGTTCCCATATTTAAGGAGAAAATTATAATTTTCATGTCAAATTTTTCCACATTCAAAAATTTGAACCATGAAATTTTGAGACCTTGAAATAGTAAAGAAAGGTTATAAATTGTCTATTGAGTTTTGTCCTCTATCAAATCTAAAATATAATATCCTAGAACTATGAAGCAATTAACCAAAAATTATAATTCTCTTATAGACCTTCAATCTTTGCCAAGTTTTCTATTGCTTCCCGCTAGAACTTTAAACCTTTCAATTAATTTGGAAATTCCTTCCTAGCATCAAAATGTTGGCAAGAGACACTGCAAATGATTTATGGTGTTGTCATTGATGGAAACCCTTGTCAGTAATTTGATCCACACATCAACATTTGATCGTATCGGTAGACAGAGTGAAGATAGTCAAGCTAGAATAGAGCATCCGACAAATTTGTGTTCATCGATTCATACACAAATTTTATGTTATCTTTTTGGGTTATGGATCTTAGGGAAGGTTGTTTGGTATATGATCTACTTTATCTGTGAATCTCAATGCATTTTATTGATCCGTGTGCAAGTTAGAAGATTTGGTTGATTAATTTTCTATTTACTAGCGCAAGAAGGCTGACTTGGTGAATGAAGCGTGTTGCAGATATTCGAGGAGAAATTGTTTAAGTGATTTTGTGTTCCAACATTTTGATTTGGGTCCTCACTATGTTGTGGCCAACTTTGGTGGGTGTGCATTAAAAATTAATTATGATTTGAGCCGACAGTTTGTAAATATTTTTATGTTTTATTGAAATCGACATGTAGCGATTAAATCCCTAGTAGTGGATATATAAGTGATCGATTATATCATTTTGGTGTTTGTTCGAAGTGAGTTGATGTGTGTTGTGAATGTCAGAGAGATTGTAGAGTGATCATGCACAGTTTCACTTGTGCATAAAAGGAATTTGTGATGCGAGTTAAAGTAGAACAGAGCAGAAGAGCAGAATCAGTCAGAAGGTCAAGAAATTGATTGATGAGCCTAACTGAAATTGTAATCAGGCATTTGTAAATGCTATTTTCTCAGTTCAAACCTTTGGATCTAATCCAAATATTTTGTAAGGCAGTGAGCCTTTCTATTTTGAGTAGTGAGCTCTAGGTAGTGTGCCTAAATGCAAGTGCATTCCCATTTTGTAAACATCTTTTTGAATATACTCAGATAATATTGTGGATTGACCTCCACCGTGGTTTTTCCCCTAACAGCGTTTCCATGTAAAAATCCTTGTGTTATGGTGTTGTGGTTATTTGTCTTATGTTCATGCATCTTTATTTTGGTTAAATGTTATTAGTACCTTAAAGATCAAATTAATAAAGCTAAAAATTGCATAACACTAATTCACACCCCCTCTCAGTGTTCCTTGATTCCAACAATTGGTATCAAAGCCTAGTTCCTTGGAAGAAGTTTAACAGCTTGGGGAAGATCCGAGAAAGTGTGTCAATGGATTCAAGCAGTCTTCAACAACAACTTTTGGTGGCCCTAGATGATATTGATCAGTCAAAATATGAAGTCTAGGAATTGCAAGCAAACCTCATGAATGTTTAGAAATTCATTGAGTCATTGAAAGATAAAATCAATAAGTCCAAGGAGAAGAGAAGAGAACTTTGTGATTAGGTCAAGCTGAAAGAGAGTAAAAGCATTGAAGATGAACAACTAAGTCAAGCCTTGAAGGAAAAGATAGAAGAATGTGAAAAGCTTACCAGAGATAATGTTGTCCTGAAGCATGAGATGGAATCTATTATGATGAGGATGACAAAGGAGATTGAAGACAGAAAGAAGAATGAAGAGAAGCTTGCTCGGTCCTTGAAGGAGAAATATGAAGAATGCAGTCGAATCACTGATGGATTCAATTAGTTGGAGCTTGAATTGGAACAATCTAGAAATAATGAAGAAGAGATTGAGAAGCAGATTGTTGATCTTAGAGATGAACTTGCTACTGCAAATGAATTCAAGGAGAAGTTCAAGATTAGCTCAGCCAAGCTTGATGAACTGATTAAAAGTTAGAGGACTAATGGTGACAAGCGAGGTCTTGGATATGAGGAAGGAGAAAGTTCCAGATTTGGACAAAGGAGAATCAAGCAAGAAAATCAGATGAACAAAGCTGGAAGGTATCCGATAAGACAACCTAATTCTCAAAGATTCAATGGTTACTATTTTGTTTGTAATAAATTCAGGAATATCGCTACTCAATGTAGAAGTAGAATGAATTCAAGTGGACCATCATTTTCTAGTCAGTGTTTCAATTGCAATAAGTATGTTCATACGTCAAATGAATGCAAAAATATGATAAACAACTTTTATAGAGATGTCAGATGTTATACATGAAATAGATTTGGCCATATTGCTAACCAATACAGACCTAGAGAAAATCAATGGAACAACTAGTTTGGACAAAGAAATGTGGTGTGCTACAATTGCAACAAATCCAGTCACATTGCTAGATTTTGTAGAAATAGAAAGGGTATGGTAAATCAAGGGAAAAACATGCAGAAGAATGAAAAGGGGAAAGGAAAGGTTACTACATATGAGATTAGGAAGCAAATGAAGAAGACATGGGTGAAGAAGAGTCCCTTTGTTGCAGGAAATGAGCCAACACCAGAACCTGCTTCTGGTAATTCCTCTGGGAATTAGTTTTGGGCCTCTGGCCTAAGGGGATCTGTCAAGAAAATCCTTCAAACCCCCTGTCGGTAATTGACACGGGATATGGATGAGTGATGTGATTGCATTTATGATCTATATATGATGTTAAAATAGTTGGAGAGAGTCTTTATGCAGAATTGAAGGTTCACAAAAGAGTTATCCTTCACAGAGTATGGAAACAAGGTATCCAGATGAGTTAGGGCAAAAGCATTTATTGTGACAAAAAGTTAGGTGTGTGAATGATGAAAGGTCATTTGTATCCCTCATTTGTCACTTTTCACCTTGAGAAGAAGTTTTTCGAAGAGCAACAAGAAGAGTTTGACCTTGAATTGGGTAAAGGTCCTATCAATTTGGCTACTTTGTCTCCCATCCAGAAATTGAAAGTTGCATCATTTGCGTAGGTGAAGGCTAGGGAAGAAATTATGAAATCACATATTGAAGATAGTGAGCTATTGAGTCTCGCATCCAACATCTTGGAGAGAATCATGCCCACTCATGTTAAGGATCCATCCAGTTCTCCATCTGATGAGCTGAAGAAGCTTATTAATTCTGTAAGTACTCATTTTGAGTCCCTTGAGAAGTCAGCTGAGGTCAAGGTACATAAGGAATTTTATGATAAAAAGGTTTAATAGGCTAAAGTGCATGATTGTTAATGACAAATCATTACTAGCTACCTATGTGAAGAATGTTCAAAGTGCTCTATCTGAAGGAGGAAAAATATATAAGTCATGTTTGTCTTTGTCTAAATTCACTGAGGACAATGAGAAAAAGGTTAAGGATCATGAGAAACAGTTAGCTGCTATTTTTGATGCCTTTGATCCTTTAACTGTTTCTGTTGGAAAGCAAGAAGGTCAAGTTATATCCCTACTTGACAAGATAAAGAGTTTGAAGCATGATAATGATAGAATTGTGGAAAGAGCATGTGAGCTTAGAGGCCTAATTGGTATGAAGATGGAAACAATGTTGAGTGCATTGAAGGAAGCACAAGAAGCTATGGCGATCAATGATCCGACGAACCTTGAATCTACAGAGATGCAATCTTATTTATTATGTGGTCACATGACTATCTTGGAGAGTCTCAAGAAGGGTTGGGACACAAGTTTGAACCTGTTGAAAACCAATTTTGCAGATATTTTCAAGTTTGTGTAAGTTGTAGAAACAAGTTTGTACATATGTAGTTTGAAGTTTTTGTTTGATCTTTGGTATGCGGATTCCTACCTTTGCCATTAATGTCAAAGAGGGAGAGTAGGACAGTGAAAAATTTATATTAATCTTAGGGGGAGTTGCAATTTTGAGCTGTGATTGAAGATCTTTTTGAAGTTTTGAAGTTGGCACTGTATTCATGATGGTATTGATTCGACACTTAGTCATTTTTCACTAAGTGTTGCCATCAATTCCAAAGGGGGAGATTGTTGGCAAGAGACACTGCAAATTCTTTATGGTGTTTTCATTGATGGCAACCCTTGTTAGTAATTCAATCCACACATCAACATTTGATCATACCATTAGACAAATTGAAGACAATCAAGCTAGAACAGAGCATCCAACAGATTTGTGTTCATCGATTCATACACAATTTTTTTGTTATCTTTCTGGGTTGTGTATCTTAGGGAACTTTTTTTGGTATATGATCTATGTTATATATGAATCTCAGTGCCTCATATCGATATGTCTACAAGTTATAAGATCGGGTTGATTAATTTTATGAAGAAGGTTGACTTGGTGAATGAAGCGTGTTGTGGATATTCGAGGAGAAATTGTTTAAGTGCTTTTGTGTTTGAGCATTTTGATTTGGGTCCTCACTATGTTGTGGCTGAATTTGGTGGGTGTGCATTGAAAATTAATTATGATTTGAGCTGACAGTTTGTAAATATTTGTATGTTTTATTGAAGCCGACATGTAGTGATTAAATCCTTAGTAGCGGATATAGAAGTGATCGATTATATCATTTTGGTGTGTGTTTGAAGTGAGTTGATGTGTGTTGCGAATTTCAAAGAGATTATAGAGCGATTATGCATAATTTCACTTGTGCATAAGAGGATTTTATGATGCGAGTTAAAGCATAACAGAGTAGAAGAGCATAATTAGTCAGAAGGTCAAGAAATCGATTGATGAGCCTAACCGAAACTGTAATCAGGGATTTGTAGATGCTACTTTATCAGTTCAAACCTTTGGATCTAATCCAAATATTTTGTAAGGAAGTGAGCCTTTATGTTTTTTAGTAGTGAGCTCTAGGCAGTGTGCCTGAATGCAAGTGCATTCACATTTTGTAAACATCTTTTTAAGTATACTCAAATAATATTGTGGATTGACCTCCATCGTGCTTTTTCCCCTAACAAGGTTTCTACGTAAAAATCCTTATGTTATGGTGTTGTGGCTATTTTTCTTATGTTCATGCATCTTTGTTTTGGTTGAATGCTATCAATACCTTAAAGATCAGATTAATAAAGCTAAAAATTGCAGAACACTGATTCACCCCCCCTCTCAATGTTCCTTGATTCCAACACAAAACTCATTCATTCTATATTCCCCTATATATTGTAATTTTCTAATTTATTTATTGTCATCCCCCCACCTTTTATAGACCATAATATTACAATTTATAAACACACTTATCTTTGGTTTTTTTATCTTTGTGATATCACCAAAAGGTTAGGCAATTCAAATACATGAAGTACGAGTTCAAGGGGCATTCGACTACTTCAAATATTCTCTACACTTTCAAATATTTGTGACATGGACCTCAAACACTTGAATATTATAAAGTTTATACAAATGGTAAAGAAGGTGGATGATAGATCACACTAGGCTATTCATATTGCAAATAGTGCAACATTCTTATTTTGACAAAATTTCTTAAGCTAGTGTTAGCATGTTCTCAATTCTATGATTTGGATAAAATAAAATTTTATGGACCATCAAATTAACTTGTGTTAGTTGTCACACTTGAATCAATTGAAGATATTTTGGTTTTCCTACTTATGATAGGTATGCTCTCATGACAATCAAATCTAATACAGACTATTATGAAAGATATACGGATTGTTGTGTTAAGTGTATAAATGATAATTGGTTAAGAAAGAGAATAATATTTGTTACGAGAATGCCAAATTTCTCTCCATAAAGTGAGTTTATTGTGGGTATAAGTGATTTGATTACCTCGATGAACAAGGTAATCGAAAATCTAATGGATAAGGAATTACACCCATAAATGTTTCATATCATGTTTACCATTATGGAAGATAATAATATGATTAACTAGGGAACTTCAATAAGTGATCACCGACACTAGTAACTTTTTGATGTTTAAGAGAGAAATTAAATATCTGAATGACATCATACCTTGTGTATCTTGAAATAAGGGTAGTTTATGTAGTGCTAAACATAGTGGGAATTTTGGCTCTAGATCAAAAGAAATTATATGAACACTACATGTTGTTATAGTTAAAATAAAGCAATAAGAACTATAACAAAGTGAGTATGCTTATGTCTTCTATTTGATCAAACTCGAGGAGAACAATTTCAAAAAAGGAATTTCATTACAAGTTGCTAGTACAATTACTGTTAGGTTAATTGGTTTATCCAATTTTATACAATCACTTATATCAAATTTGGATTATTTACTAATATTCCATACAAACTTTCAAAATACCTTGATGATTGAATTGTTTGGTTAGAGTTGTGCAGGGAACTCAGTGATGTTTACAAGTTATTATTAGAAAAATATAAGATAAGCATTCAATTTCCAATCACTATCAATGATTATACTTGCTCTTCCTACCTTCGTGTCAAGAATATTGAAAAATAAATGGAAAAAATAAATATGCACCCTTATGCCAAGAGAAGTGGTTTTGATCCTAGAGGAAATATCAAAAAATTAATTATGCCACTATATAAATATTAGCCAAACTTGGAAGAATTTTGGGCTAATTGTATAGATGAACATGAATTGAGAAAAAAATACTACTCTAGGTTGATACATATTGATAGGATGGGGTTGGATGAGGCACTCACTACCCCATGCTCTGAGTCCTTGCTCCTAAGAACTCTTAGGTGTCTCCTCCACCTTGTTCTAGTGGTCCTGCCTCAAGTTTGGGTGCCACTACTCCTACTGACCAACCTCACTATCAACATGCTTTCCTTCTACCAAGTCCACCTTGGTGCTTCACCACATACTCTCCATTGGCCCTTACTCTTCTTTAAAGGCCAAATAACCTCAACCTTCTGCTAGATTCTTGCAGGGGTGTGATGGTGTTGTAAAAGCTTCAAAATAGCCTATCTAGGGTCCTTATTCAATCACAAGTTTCCAATTTCCCATCGCTTTCACAAAATCCCTTCCTAGGGTCAGAAGGCTACAAGCCTAGAGCCCCAATTAGGCCTCTAAATAGAGTTAAAATGCAACTTTCTCCTAAACCCACCAAGAGACCTAGGTTCTTTGTTTAGGGTTTGTGTTTCTCATGCCCACACCTCAAATATTTTTTAGGGTTTTAAGCCTGCATAGCCCGTACACTGTCCACACACAAAAATGGTCAAAACCCTAGGGTTTTTAAGCTTTTCAAGGTTGTTTTCAGACTGCCAAAAATTTCTCCCTTCAAATGAATTGATAGAACCTCCTCCTGACCTCCCAGCATTGCTAAGACCCTCAAAAAATTCACAAAAAAGAATTTCTCCAAAATCTTGATTCCCCTGCAAGTTATCTGCATTTTTCTCCTGGTCTTCCCTAGTTGGACCCTGCCTGGCTTGCCTAGGGAAAGACATTGCTAGCATTCCCTATACATAAACAAAACCTACTAGCTAACATATGTACAAGCATGGTGTCTAGGCACTGTTTCCAAAGGTTTGTACGATTTGTACGGTGGAAAAGTGCTCTAGCACCACATTCCCTAAAAATAATCTAGTTCAGACCAGAATTTGAGCAGAGATGAACTATTTACAACAAATGCTTACAAATTCAAAAAAGAAGCTTTCTAATCTTACACAAAGCTTGAATACAACCAAAACTACATTGTACAAATCAAAACAATAGCAAACTAATCCATAAAAGGTCTATCAAGATACAATAATTCAGAAATTATAACTCAGAACGTTGTTTCTTTCATTCACACAAGGTTACACCAAAATTTTCTTGCTTCCAACCCTGCTCCTGGGTTGAGGTACCCCTTAAATAGGCCCTAGAAATAGTTAAGTTTCTTTGATCGAGCCTAAAGATGACCAAAATGGTTAGTGTTATAAAACACACTGTGTTTTCCAACTTTGGTCCATTATTTTAAAAACAAACATGATAAGCTTCTAAAACTCATTCACCTTTCACCACTTCTTACCTAGGGAGCAAAAAACCTCTAACAAAAACAAGATGGTCAACATGACCTCACACAACACAACAAAATTTGAATTTCAAACAAAACTTCTATAAACCTAGTACTTTCCCAGGTGCTCCTACACCATTCTCCCCCTCTCAGCTCAAACACTAAGGATTGGAAGGAGAGACCAATTACAGGTCAATGCCCTACTTTTTGAATTCAGCTTCATCCACCCAAGTAGCCTCAGATTCATGCTTGTTCTTACACTTGATGAGGTGTTCCATGTACACCTTGTGTCTTGCGGCTTTCTTCACCCTTGACTCCAAGATCTCTGCTTGAGGCTTGTCCTGAGTAGGTAAGGACATGTTGCTGATGTCCTTGAAGATCTCCTTACTGTCCTGATCCAAATCCTTGACTATCCCCTTATACTTGATCAAATCAGCAATGTTGAATATTGGTGAGATTCCTAGATTGGTAGGTAACTCCACCTTGTATGCATTTTGACCATACTTGGCCAATATCTTGCATGGACCCACTCTCTTCATCTGCAACTTGTTGGCATTCCTTTCTGCAACCTTGATTTGTTAAGGTGGACCATAACATAGTCCCCTACTTGAAATTGCACATCTTTCCTTGACATATCTACCTTCTCCTTCACTTTTTGTGTAGCCTTAGTGACTGTCCTCTTGACCCGCTCCTGAATATCCTTCATGGTCTAACTGAAGTCTTCTGCATGTCCACTCCTATTCTCCATAGATCCAAGGTCTGAGCTCACATATGCCTCTTGGGTGCATCCCATACACAACCTCAAATGGACTCTTCCCTATTGTCTTGTTGACACTGTCATTATAAGCATACTCAGCTTGTGAGATGACCATATCCCATGTCTGTCGATACTCCTTGGTTAGAAACCTTAAAAGATTACCTAACACTCTGTTAACCACCTCTGTTTGACCATTAGTCTGAGGATGGTAAGCTGATCCAAAATATAGGTTGGTACCTAATTTTCTCCATAGAGTCTTCCAAAAGTGACTCATGAACTTCACATCTCTATCAGAAACAATGCTCAAAGGTAGCCCATGGATCCTTACAACCCCCTTGAAGAAAAGATGAGCTATGTAGCTAGCATCATGAGTAGTTTTGCAGGGAATAAAATGACTCATCTTACTAAATCTGTCTACCACAACATAAACACTGTTAAAACCAGTCTTGGTCTTAGGAAGGCCTACCATAAAATCCATGCTCACACACTCCCATGGTCTGTTAGGAATGGGCAGGGTTTGATACAAACCAACATTACTAGCTCCTCCCTTAGCTCTCATACACACAACACATTGTTCGACATACTTTCTAACATCTCTTGCCAACTTAGGCCAATAATAAAATCTTTGCACTAGTTCTAAAGTCTTGTTAATGCCAAAATGTCCACTAAGACTGCCATTATGCTTTTCCTGAATCAGATTTTCCCTCATTGACCCTCTTGGAACACATAACTTATTTCCCTTAAACAATAACCCATTTTGCAAAGTATATTCAGAGTATTGGCTATGGAAGTGGTTCTCAAAGTTAGAACATACCTTATAGACCTCTGAAAAGTCTTCATCATCTCCATATAGATCCTTGAACTTCTCTATGCCAATGCTCTTGATCTGTATCTCTTGGACTGTCAACAATCTCCTGCTCAATGCATCTGCCACTTTGTTCATTTGTCCTTTCTTGTGCTTGATGGTAAAAGTAAAAGCTTGGATGTATTCCATCCATTTTAGATGCCTATTACTTAACTTCTCTTGAGTGTTGATAAAGCTAAGTGCCTGATTATCAGTAAAAACCACAAACTCCTTGGGTAGAAGGTAATGCCTCCATTTCCTAAGTGACTGAACCAAAGCATAAAGTTCCAAGTCATAGGTGGAATACTTCTTCTTTGCTTCATTGAGCTTCTCACTAAATAAGGCTATAGGCCTGCCCTCTTGACTAAGCACTCCTCCTACTGCCACTCCACTTGCATCACATTCAACAGTGAACAACTTTTCAAAGCTAGGTAAATAGAGAGTTGGTTGAGTTGCCACTTCTTGTTTCAGTTTCTCAAACCCTTTCTCAGCCTCTTGAGTCCACACAAACTTAGTTTTTATACCACCCTTGATTGTATCTAAGACTGGTGCACATATACCACTGAAGTTCCTTATGAATTTTCTATAAAATTGGGCCAATCCATGAAAAATCCTTACCTCTGTCCCTGTGGTTGGTGTAGGCCAATTGAGAATAGCTTCCACCTTGCTTGGATCCATCTTCAATGATCCTTTGGACAATACAAAACCCAAGTAGACTAACTCTTGCTTAAATAATTCACACTTCTCTAGATTGATTGCTAACTTCTCTTCTTGCAACCTTCTAAGAACTTGCTCCACATGTTTCAGATGCTCTTCTGCTGTCTTGTTGTATATGAGGATGTCATCAAGGTACACTACCACAAATATACCTGTAAAGTCCTTTAGAACTTCATTCATGAGCCTCATGAATGTACTAGGGGCATTGGAGAGACCAAATGGCATCACTCTCCATTCATATAACCCATCATTTGTCTTAAATGTTGTCTTCCACTCATCACCATCCTTAATTCTGATATGATGGTATCCACTTTTGAGATCCAACTTGGTGAAGAATTGAGCTCCTCCAAGACAATCCATTAAATCTTCAATTCTAGGAATAGGAAATCTATATCTGATTGTGATTCTATGTATTGCTCTAGAATCAGTACATAACCTCCATTTACCTCCCTTCTTTGTTGCTAAAACCACTGGTACTGCACATGGGCTGATGCTCTTTTGAATCAATCCTTGATCCAATAATTCTTGCACTTGCCTAACTACCTCCAAATTCTGATCTGGTGTGAGTTTGTATGCTGCTTTGTTAGGTAATGAAGCTCTAGGTATGAAGTTAATTTGATGACTTATGGCTCTCTTTGGTGGTAGAGTTGCAGGTGTACCATCACTAACTATACTCTTGTACTTATCAAGTAATTTTTGGACTGCTTCTGGTAAGAGTGTCCTTTCAGCCTTTTCTTCCTCTTTGGATTGCATCATGATCACATATCCTTCATCCCCTTGATGTAGGTTGTTAAGAAACTCCTTACCACTGCTCAACATGATGTTTGGTGTCTTTGACTGTCCTTCATCTTCTTCTGACAGTGACTGCAGCTTGAAAGTCTTCCCATCCTTCTTAAATGAAATGGTGTTCTCTTTTCCATCATACATGACACTCCTGTCATACTGCCATGGTCTGCCCAATAGTAGATGGCATGCATCCATGGGAAACACATCACAAACTAACTTGTCCTTGTACCCTCCAATAGAAAATTCCACCGTTACTTGCTCATTAACTAAAACACTCTGCCCTTTTTTCAACCATGTGACCTTGTAGGGGTTAGTGTGGGGTACCTTCTCCAATTTCAATTTTGCTACTGCCTCCTCTGAGATTATATTATCTGTTGAAATTGAGTCTACTATGACCTTGCATACTTTACCAAGTATCTTGCACCTTACCCTAAATAGAGCTCTCCTCTATTTTGGTTCTTCTTTAACCAGTTGTCTGATCAAAACCTTGTTGAACATTAGATTTTCTCCTACCTCAGATTCTATATGACTGACCTTAGATGCTTTAGGACTCATGGTGTCCTCTTGTGCATAAGCCACTCTCTTTTCATTGCTTGATGAAGATGCTTTCTCCGGGCACCTATAAGCAGGATGGCCTATTTGATTACAATGATAACACTTCATGTTTGCAAAATAGGAATTGCTCCTGCCTACTCCTCTTCCTCTGTTTGAACCTCCTTGAGGTCCTCTACCTCTGTTATATCCTCCTCTAGAAGATGTTTCACCTCCATGCTCTGTGAGTTTAGACTCACCTTGGTTTCTTTGATCATTTCCTCTACCTTGGTAGCCACCACACTGTCCTCTTTGATCTCTTTGATCTCTGCCTTTGCCTCTGCCCTTAGAAGACTGATCTTGCTTCCTCTTTTCCTTTCCTCAATCTTTATGGCCAACTGATAGCATTGGTGTACTATCTTGGGACTTAAAAGAGCCATCTCCTCTTGGATATTCCACTTCAAACCATTAAGGTATCTAGCTACCTTAAGACTTTCATCCTCTGTAACATTTGACCTCATACAAAGTTTTTGAAACTCTTCAGTATAAGTGTTTACATCTTGGTCTCTTTGCCTTAAGCTTTGCCTCTTCTTGTGTAACTGAATCTCATAGTCATCTGGCATATAGGCTTCTCTTACTTTGGCAACCATTCCTTTCCAAGTTGAAATAGGCTGCTTACCTTCCTTTTCCCTCTCTGTTTGAATGAACTTCCACCATGTCAAGGCAGATCCTCTTAATCTTGATTTAGCAACCTTCACCTTCTATGCTTCAGTGACTCCATCACATTCAAAATGATTTTCCATGCCTTCTATCCAATCCATGACTAGGTCGACTTCCATCTTTCCACTAAAAAGTGGTATGCCTTTAAGTGCTTTCCCACTCAAAGCTTTCAATGCCTTCAAGAAAGGCTCCTCCTTCAAAATAGGGTCAGGTTCAAGGGTCTTATCTTCCTCTGCAACCTCTTCTTCCTTTGGTATTCTTCCTTCAAATTGTGCAGTCCTCACTGCTTGTTCAAGCTAGGCTATCCTTTCCCTCAATTGTTTATTGTCTTCTTCCTGCTCTTCAACCATCTTGGCCAGTTCTGCATTTTTCACCATGATGGAAGAATCACTTGACTCAACCTCAGACATACAAGATTCTTTCCCAAATCTTTAACTTGCTCTGATACCAATCTGATAGGATGGGGTTGGATGAGGCACTCACTACCCCATGCTCTGAGTCCTTGCTCCTAAGAACTCTTAGGTGTCTCCTCCACCTTGTTCTAGTGGTCCTGCCTTAGGTTTGGGTGCCACTACTCCTACTGACCAACCCCACTATCAACATGCTTTCCTTCTACCAAGTCCACCTTGGTGCTTCGCCACATACTCTCCATTGGCCCTTACTCTTCTTTAAAGGCCAAATAACCTCAACATTCTGCTATATTCTTGCAAGGGTGTGATGGTGTTGTAAAAGCTTCAAAATAGCCTATCTAGGGTCCTTATGTAATCACAAGTTTCCAATTTCCCATTGCTTTCACAAAATCCCTTCCTAGGGTCAGAAGGCTACAAGCCTAGAGCCCCAATTAGGCCTCTAAATAGAGTTAAAATGCAACTTTCTCCTAAACCCACCAAGAGACATAGGTTCTTTGTTTAGGGTTTGTGTTTCTCATTCCCACACCTCAAAGATTTTTAGGGTTTTAAGCTTGCACAGCCCGTACACTGTCCACACACAAAAATGGTCAAAACCCTAGGGTTTTTAAGCTTTTCAAGGCTATTTTTAGACTGTCAAAAATTTCTCCCTTCAAACGACTTGATAGAATCTCCTCTTGACCTCCCACCATTGCCAAGACCCTCAAAAAAATTCAAAAAAAATAATTTCTCCAAAATCTTGATTCCCCTGCAAGTTATCTGCATTTTTCTCCTGGTCTTCCCTAGCTAAACCCTGCCTGGCTCGCCTAGGGCAAGACATTGCTAGCATTCCCTGTACACAAAAAAAACCTACTAGCTAACATATGTACAAGCATGGTGTCTAGGCACTGTTTCCAAAGGGTCGTACGATTTGTACGGTGGAAAAGTGCTCTAGCACCACATTCCCTAAAAACAGTCTGGTTCATACCAGAATTTGAGCAGAGATGAACTATTTACAAAAAATGCTTAAAAATTCAACAAAGAAGCTTTCTAATCTTACATAAAGCTTGAAGACAACTAAAACTACATTGTACAAATCAAAACAATAGCAAACTAATCCATAAAAGGTCTATCAAGATACAATAATTCAGAAATTATAACTCAGAATGCTGTTTCTTTCATTCACACAAGGTTACACCAAAATTTTCTTGCTTCCAACCCTGCTCCTGCGTCGAGATACCCCTTAAATAGGCCCTAGAAATAGTTAAGTTTCTTTGATCGAGCCTAAAGATGACCAAAATGGTTAGTGTTATAAAACACAATGTGTTTTCCAACTTTGGTCCATTATTTTAAAAACAAACATGATAAGCTTCTAAAACTCATTCACCTTTCACCACTTCTTACCTAGGGAGAAAAAAACCTCTAACACAAACAAGATGGTCAACATGACCTCACACAACACAACAAAATTTGAATTTCAAACAAAACTTCTATAAACCTAGTACTTTCCCAGGTGCTCTTGCACCACATATTGGATAGAGGCATTTGAAATAGGTAGAGTACCAACCTTTGATGATGAAAAGGTACTAGACCTATCATACATTTTATAAAAAAAAAAAATCTCAACCAATAGCTAAGATGAATTGGTCTTTTGTTGGTATATAATTGCAATGAGTTTGAAAAGGCTAGATAAAGTATCTAAAGAACCAAAGAAAGTTAAAGCTAATATGATTCCCTTGTAAGAGAATGAGGTTGTCCCTTTGTAGACATTCATCCTTTCTCAAATGATCCATGATGAAGAAAAAGAACATGAATATCTAGATGAACACATGCCTTTGGTAAGAAAGAGGTTAATATTCAAATTCAAAGCTAAAATAATTGAAGGCCAAGAAGGTAATTCCTACAATGCCACTACAATTATTTTTACTATTGACTATCTCATTCCCACTCATACTCCTCATTAACCATTTCAGCCTATTATAATAAATCTTTCTCCTATTCAGCTAGATGCTCCAAAATTCACACCATAACCTCTCCAAGGTTCCCCTCATGAAACTCCCTTTGAAAATTCTATAGAGAAAGAAGAGAAAGCGTCTTCCCTTGAAAGAACTCATTTATAAGAAAAGATACATTCACACCAAGAACACCATTTATATTGGGAACCTTCACCATCAACATACATCTCCTCTCTCCAAACCCTCACCTCAACCTTTAAGTAAAAATATGGTAGTTCAAGAAGAGACATATTAACAATTGAATTTAATGGAGTACTTGTATACCTAAGAAATAGAATAAAGTAAAGAAAAAGAGAAGTGCAATATATTATAGGTGAATTTACTAATATTTATCTATTATTCAAACCTTGATCTCATTCCAAGAAAGTACTTTATTTATCTCTTCTATTAGTGTGGCTACCCAAGGTACAATGATTGTATAAATTGCTGCTTCCATTAGTGATTAGGAGGAAAAATATTTTCAAGCATCTAACTATCAAATCACAAAGGTTAATTTAGAGGAAAAAAGTAAAGAAGTTGAGAAAAAAGGTGTATGAACAATCACATCTACTATTTTGAAAAGTATGGATAAAGATGAAGAAATTAAGGATCAACTAAAGGCTTAAAAAAATTAAATAACAACTTCTATATAACACCTTGTTGGACTAGTTGACTCTTCTACATCCATACCATCTTCTTTTGCTACCTTAGACAAACAAATTAGTAGTTGTAAATGAAATCAGAGATATTATTTAGGTAACCAAGGCATGGAAATATTATCTTCCTACTCAAGTAATAAAAACTATAAAATTATTTATCATGTTATATCATAAAAATAATTATGGTCTTAGTTCTCTTATTGAATCGAAAGAAAAAAGTGATGAAGAGTTATTAGTTTAGAAGATAATTTGTCAAAGCTCCATAAATTACTGAAAATGGAATTCTCCACTTTAGTTTCATGTGATATTCATAATGAGGTTGATTTTGGGCTCCCTCTTGAATGGTATAAATCAACCAAATGGAGAATGAAAATATTAAATAAGAGAAAAATAAATTCATGAAGTTTAAAGAGTTGGGTAACAATAAATTATCAAATGTTTAAGCTCTTATTGAATTAATCCATTGCTCCTTCAATGAATAACAATTGTATACTTAGTTAGCATCTTTATCATAGAGTTAGAAAAGATAATTAAATGGGGAACTACTGATTTAATAATTAATAATCTAATAAAGATGAAGACTTTGTTTAACATTTTCAAAGAGTATTTACTATCTTGAGAAATTTTCATGTAAGATTTACTAAATAGCATACCCAAAATACAAATGACTAAAGGAAAGCAAATACAAAAATAAGTGATGAGAAAGAATAAATTGTATTCCTTTCAAGAAAATGCAAAGCTTCTATGAGCTTGAGAATTTGAATGAATGGTGTAAGATTACAAAGGGAATGCCTTGGTTATATATGCCAAGGGGAGAGATAGGATGTAACTAGATTATGACAAGTGTTTTCATCCTATGAGGTGTGACAACTCAAGTCATTAAAGCTCAAAAACCTTATCCCTATGTAAAGTTATGATATGGGACATAAAGTGGATAAGTATCATAAGATTGTGACAAGTGTCTTAATCTTATGATATGAGACACAAAGTGATAAATATCCTATGTGGACTCTAAGTAAACTTAAGTAATAAGATGTGAATAGAAACTAAGTGGATAACTAGCTAGGAAATGAACTGGCTAGATAAAGTACCCCTTCCACACCAACACCCCCCTTAGGTGCAACTTAGGGAGAAGTAGACAATGTAAAGATGGGTCCCAACTACTAGGCCTGATGAGGTACCCATGTACATAGAAATCTCTCACAAATGGAGAAAAGGAGAAAACCCAGTGGGATAAAACTCCTCTCCAAAAGAGAGAAAAAATAGTAAAAATGATCTCAATAGAATGTGAAGGACAAAACCTTATATGAGGAAAAATTCCCCCATAAGAGAGAATGAATAGAGAAGGTCAAATGAACCCCCTTAAATATACAATATCCTATGCTGATGGTGAATTCTTGACATAAAACTCTGAAGATGGTCCAAGATCGTCGAACAACATTCATCCCCTTAGGAAGAAAATGATACATGCAGGATATATTCTCATTCTTGAAAGGAATAAGTTTGTGGAATTGACTCAAATGTCATAATGTCAAGAGTCTCAATCTTAATTGAAAAAGGTGACAATGTAGAACAATGTAAAGAGTGATGTAGAGCATCGACCAAAGATGATGGTAATTCTTCCAAATGCTACTCTAAAAGATGCCAAATGATGACAAACATTGATATAAAGAATCAGGTACCACAACAAAAGATGTCAATATGAATGGAGACCGAGTTGAAACAGTCAACTCATGAGTATATGCAAAATCTATCATCATGAAAGCATATAAATGTGAACATGGAGCAAGAGGATCTTCAAGTACCCATTTACAAATAGATGGGAAAAGATAAATCCCATTAGGAATAAAACTCCTAACCACTGATGTCCAACCTTCAAAAGATAGATGAAGAAGTTGTATCTATCGATGCAGAACTGCGAATGAATCCCGCACTCTAACAAAATAAGATTAGAATCAAAGAGACCACTGCATGGATATCAACTAGATACTCTCAAATGCTCGAAATTACATATTTGATACATAGTATATATGAGTATCACTGATTTTGGACACATCTCAACTAAATATTAGTTGAAAATATAGGTACCAAGTTTATGGGTGCAAAATCTGACCCTCTGAATATAAGGAGATTGCTTCCATAACAAGATTGTTTATATGGTATCTAGTCCATCACACTGAAATGCACGAGTAACCAGCCACTGCATTCCTTGTGTATATAGGAACTAACACTTGATACATGGATCAATCTTAAGAAGCTTGAATATGAAATATTTGGCAGATTACATTGATGTGACAAGATTTTAACACTTTATTTTAGTGCATTTACAACATCTTTTACATATAGGAGTTATTTGGACAACATTAGTAATGCAAATCTAGAAACTTTGATGAAGAAGCCAAGCACAAAATCAATTTTGAAGTTGACAACCAGATGTGACAGTTAAATATGCCTTCCAATTGGGATGTCGCCATAATGTCAGGCACAATTGACCTCTATTGGTTGTCGAATGGAGGAATGCCACAAATGGTATAATATAAAGCTCGACGGTCAATCATAACTTTTTTTTTCTAATTTTTCTTATTAATGAAAAAAGTGATTTAAGAAAAAAACTTAATTAAAAAACATTAATAAAAAACTTATTAAAAATATTAATAAAGAAAAAAAATTTAAAAACTTTATTAAAATAAATTAATAAAGTTTTATTTAAAAACTTTAATAAAAATTATTAAAAAACTTTTAAAGTTTTATTTAATTAAAAGTTTAATTAAAATCATATTTTAAAAAACCTTTAATAAAAACATATTTTAAAAAACTTTATTTAAAAAGCTTTAATTATTATTTTTTAAAACTTTATAATAAAGTGGGGGACTCTAGCCTCCCCTACATCCCTCATGGGGCATTAAATATAAAGCTTTTGAAAAGCTTTATTGAATATTGCATAAGATTTCTGGATTAAAATTGTGTGCCAATTTTTTACATTAACGTTTCAAATCATACTCCATGATCCATCACTCTTTTCTCTATCTACTTTGCATCTTAATGATGGATCATGGAGTATGATCTGAAGCGTTGATGTAAAAAATTGGCACACAGTTTTAATCCATAAATCTTATGCAATACTATTATGGACTATGGAGACTTCATGAATTTAAGCTTTATTGAAGTTAAATGTGGAGCTTTAAATAAAGTAAATCTTACTTTATAATAAATGGAAAGCTTTTTTAAAATCTTTATGGGTGGCCAAAGAAAGGTGTGAGTCCCCATGGGTCCACACCTTTAAGGGGTGTGGGACCTTATGTGGGTACTTGCATATCTATAACTTTTATATATATTTTTTGTTTTTGCTTTTAAACAATTATTAAAAAAAAGTTTGGATTAAAATAATAATAATAATTTATTTTTTTTGCAAACTCAACTAAAATTGACAAATTAATAGTCAATTTTAGCTTTTTCGGGACTTCTAAAAGCGATGGTAGAGTTGGATTTGATCCAGAATGTTCTGAAATGGTAATTCCTTACCGGATTTGGCAATGAACCTTCTACTACAAATTCTTATAGATTTGGTCTCCGGTGTTCGATTCAAACAAAATAAAGGGCGAATCTGACTTTCTCAATTGCTCTGGACTTAATGGTGAGCTCAAAATTTCTCCAGGAATCTTCAAAAAACCTGTAACTAGAAAGTCAATGTATGAACCCCCTAGAAAATGATATTTTTTCCACACCTTTTTGAATCTCTAGATCATCCAAGAATGCAAGAGAAGAGCATACTTAGTGCTTTGAAAAAAACTATACACTCCCAGATTTTCTAAAATATTGTTAATTCACAACACATTTTTGTTCTGATATCATGCAAGATTTGCTAAATAGCATACCCAAAATGCAAATGATAGAAAGAAAACAAATATAGAAAATAAGATATGAGAAAGAATAAACTATATTCCTCTCAAGAGAATGCAAAGCCTCCATGAGCTTGAGAATTGGAATGAATGGTGTAAGATTACAAATGGAATGCCTTGGTTATATAGGCCAAGGGGAGAGATAGGATGTAACCAAATTATGACAAGTGTTGTCATCCTATAAGGTGTGACAACTTAGATCATTAAATCTCAACAACCTCATCCCTATGTAAAGTTAAGCTAGTGTGAAGAAGACTTAAGTGGAGAACTAACTAAGAAATGAACTAGTTAGATAAAGTACCCCTTTCACACTAACAGTTCACTTTTAATAATTACATGGATCAAATCTAAATTTGGTAAAAAGTCTTGGATAGTTTACAATAATTCTTACAAGGAGATAAAATCGAAGAAAAAGAAAGGTCCCAAATTGAAAGCAACAATGAGAAAGAGATCCAAACACAAATGAAGATAACATATATATACATGCCAAATTTCAACTTGAATATAACGAATAAATAATTGACAATACTTTTGTTTTTGGGGAGTTTAATTTTTAATCACTGAATTTATGAATTTAAGTTTTTTGGGGTATGTTTAGTGCTTTCTATTTATTATTATAAATTTTTCAAGAGGGAGTTATGGAATTTTGGAAAAGTTGTAAGAATGACTTTTTAGAAAATTTTGAAAGCAATAGGGAGATTAAAAGACTTTGTATTTAAAAATTTAAGAAATAATAAAACCTCAAATAACAACTTTGTGTCTCATAAAAAAAGGTTGAGATGGAGTGGGTGCAAGCAAGAGTAGGCAGGAAGAGGCGCGGGGGAGGGGTTTTCAAATCTTTTGAAGATGGCAACAAAGGGGAGGACGATCCAGATGTAGATTGGTCTCTAGTGTATGAGGCTGGATTTTTGAGGTGTTTCCCGCTTTGTCCTAGCCGTGGTTTGCTTTTCTTGGCATGCCCTTGGGTCTGGTATGCATCCTATTTGGGAGATTTTGCTTTTCTCCCCTGGTCATTGGTATCCTATCATCAAGGATTTTGATGTTGATCTTCTGTTGTTGGAAGATCTTTGGTCTTTGGTGCTCTCTTGGTGTTTTGGGCCTTTTTTGGGAGCTATCGCAAGCCCCTCTTCCTTATCTAGCTTTACCTTGCTGAAGGGGCTTGGTCTTTTTCGTTGGCTCTGTTGGTGGTCCATCACCTGTGTGTCGGGTGTTTTGTGGTTGTGTTCTCCCTTTTGGGAGCCAGTGGAATGTTTCTTGGGTTTTCGTGGCTGTTTGTTGGCGGGGGTTCTCTTTTGGAGTGGCTTGCTCTGCTTTTCTGGTGGTTTCACCTTCAGAATACATTGATGATCTAACACTCTTCTTGGTGTGGCATTTGAGGATAGTGGTCTCTTGCAGTTCCTCTTTGTGTTTCTTGGGGTGTTTTCTTTTTTGGATGGTTGCCTTATTTCCTCTATGGGTTGTGATGCTTTTTCTCTCGAAGGGGATTGCCAATAGTTTCTAGCTTTGGTTGTTTTTTCAGAGGTTTGTTGGGCTTAGCATCTCCTATCCTGGAGGTGTTTTTGGTGTTTCTTTTTGGGGGCTTTTCTTTTGTTGCTTCATGTGGGTTGTTGCCCTGTTTTTATTGAGATGGTGGAGTGTATTGCCTTTTTCTTCCAATTTTTGTTCTAAGTAGTTACCTTGGCCGTTTGAGGAGGTCTTGGCTTGTCTCGAGAGGGTTGTGCCAAATGGATTATCTAAATTTGAGACTTTGTTGGAATGGTGGCTTGCCTTCCATGCTGTTGCTTTGGGAAGAAACTTGGTTGTTGAAGTTGTCCCTCTTGGTCTCTTGTTGTTGCATGCTGGTTTGGTTGTGGTTTCTCTCTTGGAGCTCCTGCTTGCTCAACCAAAGGATGGTGTGTTTCCCCAATCTTTTGGAGCTTTGGATTTCTTCCATTTCCTTCGCACTGTCTTCTTTTGAGGTGAAGACAACTCTTGATGTTTAGGAGTCATTTCCTATTGAGTTGGAGGTGGGTGTGGTGGAAGTGGCTGGAAGTCCTCTTTTTTGGTTTCCTCTGGTGGTGTTCCTATTGAGGTGGAGGTTTCTCCTTTCAAGGTGGAGCTTGAGGTTGCTGGAGAGTTGTGTTTTTGGTTCTTTGGGTTTTCACAACATCCTTTCCTATAGAGGGGAGCTCTTTCCTCTTGAGGTGGATTTGGAGTTGGTGTATGGAGTGTTTGGGAGTTTCAAGGGGAGTCTCTCCTTCCTGATGTTCCTTGGTTTTCTTTATCATGTGCTGGTGCTTTTGATTATGGGTATGGGTTTGATAGTGTTCTTTACCATTAAGTTACCTTTTCTTTTGTTGGGCTCAATATTGTTGATACTGAGCAAATGGTTGGCTGCAACTTTGTTGCTTTATTGCCTAACTGTTTCAGGTGGTTATTGCTATCAAAACTTGGTTGTTGCAGCATTGCTGCATTGTTTCTTGACTATTTTAGGTGGTTATTATTGTCAAAACTTGGTTGTTAAGGTGTAAGGTTATTGCCTTTTTTTTTGGTTGTTTGCAGCTTGTGTTGTCTTGTTGATTTTTGATGGATGTTATTGTTTGGTTGTCGATGATATGCTAATTTTTTCTGTTAGCAGCTTGCTCGCTTTGGATTGGGTTTCATATCCCATCAAAACTGTATGTACTAAGTTTTGAGGCCCCATCAAAACCTATTTTTCCCATAATCAAAAACTTTGTGTCTCATTTGGTGTTTGTGGTTGTATATTTTATTATGTTGGATCCAACTATTATAATGTGGAATTCTCTTTATAGCTTATATATTTATCTATCTAGTTTCAAAGTAATTTATTTGTGTGGGGTTAATCAAATTGAAACTTTTATTTGATAAAACTTGCACCTCCTTTTCCTTCTTCACATTTTAAAATTATTTTCAACTATCATATAAAAAATCATAAAAACTCTCAAATGCCAATACTATATAAAAAATAATAGTATATATGGGATTATGGCCTCACCATCTTGAGGAGGGGTTTTTACCCAAATAACTATTGGGATTTGGAAAATTACCAATTTATTTGCCAACAATTCTACATGGGTTTGATTTCATAGTTTAAATTATATTGTTATTTTATCTTAATTTCCTTAGCTTACCACAACCATCCCAAAGAGAATGGCCTTTGGGTATGCTTCATTATAAATACTAAGTGCTTGACTACATCTTGTGTGATGATATTATTTTGGTTATTAATTTGTATGGGGGCATGCATTGGTTGTTTTTTGACCCAACAATTTGTATAGATTTGATGCTCACATTCCTTTAAATTGTCGATTATTATAACACTAGTATCAAAATATTGTGCCTAATAATCAATATCCTTAGCTTTTATGGGATTTTATGAAGTCTACATAATAAATATTATTATTACAACATCCAACATCACTATATGAGTTAGTGCGGTGATGATGGCACTATTTTTCACCTTATTATTCATTATTTCTCTTCCTTATTTGGTGTGGATGGTGTTAAGGCCTTAATATTTGTTATAGATGATTTTGAATTATGTTGTTGGTTTTATGTAGGGATATTTTACTTCTTTGCATATGGATTTAAAGTGGATTCATGTGTGAATAAAAAATCTACTTGATTTTTCCATAGCTTTAATTATGTATGGGTTATGAAATGATTCTTATTTTTAATGAACTCAAGAACACCATCTTTACATGAATATAAGGTGATAAATTGCCAATATATTTAGGCACTTCATGTTTCTCAAGAGTCTTATAGTGTAGGAATGTAGAGTAATTATGGAATTCAATGGTATAATATTTAGATGATTTCTCATCACAACTATTAAAACTTAGTGTACTCATCCTTGTATTGTTTGAGGGAGCACTATTATTCCTCCTTTAAATTATCAACAAAGAAATGCCACATCTAAATTAGATCATGGTCCATCTTGTACTATGCAATGAGTGTTTTCCACCAATTGGACAATAAAGTGGACAATTTTAGTATTATAATATTTTTTGTATCACTAAAATTATTGACAAAGAAATACACTTCTATTTGTTGTACCTAGTTATCCATTTTTATGACATTAATTTTACCTTTGAATATTGGGATGTCCAAGTTTACATGCACTTAAAAAGGATTTTAGTGTTAAGCAAAAATATGCTACTTTTTGTATTGTAGCATTGGTCCACGTTGACATGAGTTCATGGAGTTGTCCCAAGAGCTCGTAATACTGTGTCTCAAGGGTAGTTTTGATCATTTCAAAAACATATATAGGTATTTCTAATGTTCTCTTCCTATTTTCCATCTTGCTATTAATGTAATATTCCTTTGGATGCTTAGAAGTTGAACCAAGTGGGAAACATTCCTTTTTTGTTGTGTGCACATTTGTATGAGCATGTGAAAAATACTACTCTAATACCAATGATCTAGATGCTAGGTTTCTTGAAGGAGAACCTTATCTCAATGAAAAAATAAATTTATAGTTTATGCATAGAAAAATAATAATTTGACACAATTGAATCTATGAAAACCTTTTTTGTAATAATGTGCTACTTCACTTTAGTTACTAAAATGATAGGGTACATGATACATTAAAAATTGTAAAGGTGAGGAATGAACATTCATGTGACCAAAATGGGGTAATGAACTAGTTTGCATATGATGTAGAGTTATCTACCTTCATTCCTTAATGCAAAGGAGAGAATGAATATGTTTAAAATACCATTATAAAGAAAAAGAAGAAGATAAAATTATTCATGCTCCTAAAAAATTTAATCTCTTGATTGTTAGATGATTGAGATTCATAATAGCTAGCATTCCACTCTTGTAATAGAAGAATTCTATTAAAGAAATCATGCATATAATGAACTATTGATTATGCAAGGTAATATGTGAATCTATATTGATTCACACCCTACGACATGATTAATTTCATGCAAAGAATGTGTGTTTTTGTCAATGAGTATGTGGAAGTGTGGAAGGCTAGCAAGTCATATACAAGGTTTCCTAAGGCTTATTGATTGCATATAAATCATTCAGGCATCAACAATTTGATTTGCCTTATTCCCTTTAAGGAGGAGTTGATATTTTTTGGCTAACTATTAATAAATAAGAATAATTGATTTATTGGAGTAGGTTTTCTTGGAACATTTTCCATGTTTTGTAGTTAGTTTAGCCTTTCCAACATTACCAAATAAGATAAAAAAAAAACCTATTTGATATGTTTTACCTAGGATAAAAGTGTATGATCATACTTTGTAAGCTATAAACTCATTAAAAATTTGGTCTTCATAGGATTCTAATTTTCCATCCACTGTCTAAATGATGGAACTAATCAACCAACCCTACAACAAGTCTTTATAAACAAATTAATATCAACATCTTTGTGCTGGACATTGATAATCTCAAATTTATTTAAAAATGCTAGTAAATGCTCATCCAGGTGTTGTGATGAATCTCTAGATAAATTTGGCAATCACTTCTTAAACCTATGTGTAATATCATCAAGTTGTTTGAAAGTAAGGGGATAAATGTAGTTCACTTAAAAAATGGTCAATTTTGAGCCATAATTTAAATATTTAATACGAAATGAACAAGAGACACAATGAGACCATGATAGGTATATTACCTTCTTGTTATGATCTAGATGGTCTGAGTTTACCAAAAAAAGTAATTGTTATTTCTTTTTTTGGTAGGTAGATTATAGTCAAGGGGACTGTTCCCCTTATATTTATCAAAAATATAAAATTTACATTTCTTCTTATTAAATCACCACTTTCCAGGGTAATTAACCTTCAAAATTGGAATTCGTACATTCTGTTTTATTTTTCTATCTATATAATACTTGCTCCAGATTGACAACAAAATTGGACTTTTCTACCTTTACTACATCCAAGCAGAGCTATCTAAACCTATAATTATTTCATATTTCTATTCAAAAACATTTCAACCAATATTTTCCTTGCTTATATTCCTAAAGCCATTCAAGGTCCTCATCATGCTTCATACCAAAGATCTTTTAAAAAAAATTGTTCACTCTTTATGACATACTATTGATGGCGAGGTAAGTTGGAGTGCATGAAGGTGAAAATAAATGAGAACCTTTCCACCTCCATCCCTTAGACCTTCAATTTAAAAAAAAACAACATGAGAGTGGATCCCTCTTCTAGCCTCTAACATCAACTGAACATCCTCCAAGTCACCTAGGAATTGCTTCTTGATGAACCTTTTACATAATACCCATATCACATCCATTGATTCTCCCAAATCTAAGAGAGAGGGAAAAAACATTGAAGATATATCTATATTTACCCTATGCCCATGATCTGTTAATATTAAGGCCTCTTCAAACATCCCTTTTATAGCATACAAGATCAACCTATGGTGGGTTTTGAAGACACATTTAAGCCTCTTGTCTATTATTTCACCAAGAAAATCCATTTGTCTTTACGAGCTAGTGGGATGGATTGGAGTGTTCATACCTCCCATTCTTAAGCTTACACATGTTTCTTTATAATACCAAAAAATATAACTATTTCATATTTTTAATCCCCTTACTCTATGTTGGTTGTTTTCAATGAACCAATCAGGTCGTAACAACTACCTATGAGTTTTCCAAACTCAATTTTTGAATAGCTGAAAGACAAGTGGCCAACGAATGAGATATAGCAGCAATTGCTTTATCTATTGCACTTTGGGCTCTGCAAAACCCGAGAGGGTGGTCCCACAATGTACATTATACAACTCTTTTAGACAATGCATGTATACATTGCAAATTTAAGCAAATATATTCTCACTAATGACTAATAAGATCAAATTACTCAAGAAGTTGGAAATTCCTTGAATGAATTATGCATCCTAAGCCAAGAATATGAAATAACACAAATTACAACAAATTAAAGATAGATCAATGATTATTTAAAATATTGTTCTCAAGTCGGGTAGCTGGATTTTTTTTGGTAATTCTTGGTGGTTCATATATTAGGGACCTCCTTATTCTTGATGCAAAAGCATTTTGGAACATCACAAAATTGTATTTCTTGTCATCCTTATCTAGAATTCGGGTCCAACACTGAACAAGAAAATCAACACCTTCCTCCTTGCTTCTCAAAGTTATATCCTTCTCAAATATCTTCTACCCTCTATGCAAGAACATGTGCATTAATAGTGAATACCACCAGAACTTTACCCATTGTTTCCCTTCCTTCAACTCAACCAAACCTTTGTGAATATGTTTTTCCAGATAAGTACCATAATCATAGACTATGCTATATGCTGGGTGTTGTAAATGTGTAGCCAAATAGCTATATTCTTTCTACAATGTGTCGGGTGGAGTAAAATCCAATGATTTGGCACAGAGAGTAGACAATCTTTCTGAAATAACTTGCAAAATAACTCATTGGGAAGGGCTCAAGCTCCTTTTCACAAATCTTAATCCGCCTCTTGTGTTTCCCAGTGCCAATCATTGCAGTATGTAAGGGCAACATAGTTTTCTTGATGAACACCTTGGTATTATTGTGTTCTCTTCTAATATCATCCATATCTAGAGAAACCATATCCTGACTCCATTCATGCAAGTCAAATATATCTTCAATTTCCTTTCTAGTTATCTTTACCATATCTACCCCATCAAATGTCCTAACCACCCTGGAAACCGGGTCATACCTTGAGGCGATACCCTTCAAAAGATCAACATCCATATACACGTTGGGAACAATTAACTTTCCCATATCTAACCTCCAAGGATTATTGAGAGGAGTTCCAAGGTTCTTATTTCCGAACCAATGCTAAAAAAGCTACCATCTAGTAAAGGGAACCTCGACATCCTTTATGAAGCACTGTTTATCCATCACTCCTTCTCTCATAATAGGGCCACAAAATAAGACCTTTCCTTCCAGTTTCTTATTTTTAGAAGAGGGCAATAAGTTGATTACATCCTAGGAGAGTGTTCTGGACTGGGTCGAAGAGGTGGCATTTTGTACCTTGGGAGCCATGGATTTTATGTATACCAGGGTTCTTACAACAAGAATTTTAACTACAATCTCCTAATTGAAACCTACAACTCAAGACGAATGCTAATTCTAGATGATTTTATAGGGATACATCCTTTTTAAAGACAAAACTAACCCTAACTCTGAGTAATAAAAGTAAAGCAATAAAACACTTGTCTGAAAGCAAATTGAAAGCGAGCCCTAATTCAAAAAATAGAAAAAAAGCATAAAATTATGTTTGTCGTTCTTACAACTTTCAATTATAATGAACCCTAATGCCAGTGAGGATGAACTCTGCAAATTACTTCTTTCAATTCTTCATATCACTCTAGACACGTCCTCAAATCCCAAATAAGCAAGAACTAACCGTATACACAAATTTTGGAAGCAATTGAATAATTTTATGGGTCACCTCCGCCATTACTGCCCACTCGCACAAAGTAAAACAATTGCAATGGGAACACAATGGATGGGCCCACACACCTAATCAAACACATGTCAACATCTTGCTAATCTCACAACAATTAAACTATCGTCACTTGGGACGTGTGAGCTAGTGGGGAGCGGCTCAGATTAAATCCCACAATTTGGTAACCCTCAAACCTGCACATACAACAAAATTAGTCATAAAAGAGGGCCTTGACTAGGATGACGAGAGTTTGCCTTTGGAGATCAATGACTTAGAATTAAGTCACTTATGAGCAAAATATTAAAATCCGACCTTGGAAAGATTAAAATGCCTTGTGGCTGGAAGTGACCAAATAACCTAAGCAAAGGGGCCAATAAGGAATGCATAACAATGGCTCTAAATACAACTTATCTCACCGAAAACTGGGAAAAACAAGTCAACAAAAAATTAAAACACCCAAGAATAATACATGGAGCAATTAAGAACAAGGTTACCTAGGTAAAACCCAAAACCCTACCTGTGGTCGACATGTGACATGTTAATACGAAACACAAAAGGACCTCAAAATATCAAGAATTTTGGGGGCTCTATTAGTGTCTCATGCTCGGGGATGCATACCCCTGGTGGGTATGGTGAGAAATAGATCTCTTGGTGAAGCAGACCAAACACAGAGGAACTAAAAAAAAACTAGGAGCTCGCCTAGACAAGACAAGCAGACGCAACAAAAAGCAAACACACCAAACCCTATGTACAAAATTTACAGGACTATACACTGTACATGGAAATATAACCTATTTAAGGAGAAATAGTGTTTGAAGAACTATCCATGTACTGGCAGTTCTAGAAATTCACCTGTTAGTGATTGTAGGAAGTAGGAATCTTCCCCATGAGTGTCTACAATCAAATAAGGCCTGAGCCATAGGGGTCAAATTTCTTGTGCTTTCCTTTGTCTTCCAATCTCGCATTCCACATCAAAACCATACACCCTACCTCAAATTTCCTTTGAACAACCCTTTTTTCTTACAAATATTTGACCTGGAGTTGCAACCTCTCATTTCTCTTGTGAGCTTCTCTCCTCATCTCATCAAGCTTGGTCAACTCATCCATTCGAGTCTGCATCTCATCACAAATGTCAGTATCATACTCTTGAACAAATTTATACATTTTCATCAGATTATTGTGTGGTATTCTAGCTTCAACCCCATATACCAAGTTAAAAGGAGACTGTCCAATAACTTTCTTGATTGTGGTTCTATCCACTCACAATGCCAATTGCAATTTCGAATCCCAAGCTTTCTTATTTTTCTCAAGGACCCATTTAATGATCTTCATAAGGCTCTTATTACTGGACTCAACTTGTTCATTCCCCTAGGGATGGTATGGGGAAGAGTAGGACACATTTATGCCATACTGGTGGCAAGAATCCATAAATTTCTCAGACCTAAAGCACATAGCATTATTAGAGACAATTATCTCGGGAACACCAAACCTACTCAAAATATTATTCATCAAGAAATCAATGACAACTTTGTTGGTTTCCTTTTTAGTAGGAATAGCTTCAACCCACTTCATGAAATAGTCAATTGCCACCAAAATCCAGGCATGTCCTCCACTAGACTTCACAACCATTTCTCCAATAAAGTCAATTCCCCATTGTCAGAAGGGGGCTGGTGCTGAAAATGGCCTAAGTGGTAGGTTACCTGAAAACTTTAGTTTGCCAGTAAACCTCTAACAAGCATCACACTTCTTCACAAGTCTATGTGCATCTTTGAATATTGTGGGCCACCAAAAACCTACTCTCAGTACCTTATTTTTAGTAGTCTTAGCCATAGAGTGACCTCCACACACACCCTTGTGCATTTCAATTAACAAATCTTCTGCTTGGTCACCATCCACACATTTGAGAAGCACACCCTCTGGGCTTCTCCACCAGAGTTCACTGTCAATGATGACATATCTAATTGCTTGCAGTTTTAAAGTTCTCCTCTCATTGTTTGGAAAGCCATTAGGGAATTTCATGGTGTACAAATATTCAACTATCCTTCTATACCAACCACATGTTTGCATATCACAGATGGGAGCAATGTTTTCTTGTTCAACTTCATTAATTTGATTGGCCTCCAAATTAGTTTTAGCCATGAGTTTGGCCAATCCTTGGCCTCTTACTAGCTTAGTGATTTGAATATCTATGTTGAACTCTTGGATTCTATTAATCCACCTACGTCTCTGATCTATAGTTTCTTGTTGAGTGAAAATGTCCTTGACTGCTGCACTTGGGACATAGGACACTATTGTTGCACCAGTCAAATATGTTATGAAATTTTTAATAGCCTTAACTAAGGCATAAGATTTCTTTTCAGTGGTGTCGTACTTGAGCTCAACTGCTTGCAGGGATTTGCTAAAAAAGGCAATTGGTTGTTCAAACCTTCATCATTTTTTTGCAACACTTCTGCTATAGTATGAAAAGAGGAAAATATAAACAATTGGAATAGCTTAGAGTAGTCTGGAGTTTTCAAAATAGGTGCAACTTTAATATCATCCTTAATTGCTTGGAAATTTTTGAGAGGCTCTTATAACCATATCACCTTTTCTCCTTTCTTGAGCATTCTAGAGATAGGTCTAACTATCTCTGCAAAGTTAGTCACAAACCTCCTTAGAAAATTTATCTTCCCGAAGAAAAATTGAATCCCTTTAACATTCTTTAGTGGTGTAATTTTATCTATGGCTGCTACTCTTTCAGGGTCAATCTTGATACCATCTTTTGAGACAATGTGCCCCAGCAACTTTCCTTCTTTGACTCCAAAGGCACATTTCTTGGGATTCAATGAAATGCCATATTCCAATGCTTTAATGAAAATCTTCTCAAGATGTGAACAATGATCCTCTTCCTTTTCACTATGAGCAGTAAGGTTGTCTTGGTAAATAGCCAAAAACAAATCTAAGAAATCAACAAAAGCCACATCCATGGCTCTTTGAAAGGTGACACCAACATTTATCAGGCCAAAAGGCATCCTCACATAGACATAGGTTCCCCATGGAGTAGTAAATGTCATTTTATACTATTCTGATTCCCTTACCATAACCTGGTTATATCCTAAAAATCCATCCATCGTAGAAAGCAATTCACAACTCGTTACCTTTTGTAACATTGCTTCCATGTTAGGTAAAGGGTAATTATCCTTCAAGGATGCAACATTGAGGTTCCTAAAATCCACACACAACCTTAAGTCACCATTTTTCTTCCTGACAGGAACCAAGTTGGATGCCCATGAGGAATTCCTTATAGGTTTGATGATTCCTGCATCACTCAACTTTGCAAGCTCATCTTGCATTTTGGGTCTCAAAGTAGGATTAATAGGTCTCTAATTTTGCTTGAAAGGTTTTGTATCAGGCTTCAATGAGATCTCGTGCTGGAACAAATCTTCCCTGTAGGCCTTTAGATCAGCAGAGGACCATGCGAACATATGTTTGTATTTCCTTAATAAGGTAATTAACATAGTCCTCACATGTGGTTTCATTTTATGGCCAATATATACCTTCTTAGGAGCATTTTTTCTTCCCAGATTAATCTCCTCTAGGTATTCTTTATGTGTAGTTGCTTTCTTAGCATTTGATCTATCCAAGTCATCAAAGACCCTTTCAAGTGCAACTAACCCTTTAGGAATTTTATTGGTTTTCAACTGAATTACCTCGTTACCAAACAATGTCTCCTTTCCATCAACTTTCACCTCATGTGAACTGAAATCAATCTCTTGGTGTTCATACTGGTCAATGTAGTACAAGAACCTCAAGATGTCATTATCGTTCTCAAAAACTTGCCAATTGCAAATGTTGTAGGTACTACAGGCCTTGTTTGTACCTCAATTCTTGAGATACCACAAAAAGTCACATCATCTAGTTTTGTTGCAATATTAGCCAGTAAATCTGCTTTGGCATTCTATCCTCTTTCTACCCAATCTATTCCAAAAGCATCAAATGCCTCAATAGTATCCTAGACCTCATTTCTATATTGTCTCAACCTTTTGTCCTTAGTGACAAATCTAGACCTGACTTGGGAAACTACTAACTCAGAATCCCCAAATACTTTTAACAATTTTATCCCATGTTTGGAGGCTAGCTTTAGACCAAGTAATAAGGCTTCATATTCAACAACATTATTGGTACATGCAAACTGTAGCAAAAATGAGTACTTGAAATTCTTACCTTGGGGAGAAATAAGAATGACCCCAACACTTGAGCCTTCTTTTGAACAAGCTCCATCAAAATACAATATCCATAGAGCATCTTCCTGTGGTGTTTGCAAGACCTCTCTAACAATTGGTGGAGGCTTAGTTTCTTCTTCTTCTTGCTTCAACTCTTCCACACGAAAGGTGTCAATACCATTGTCCACAAATTTGATCATTGGAGGCTCTTCTATATGCTCAATCATATGCCAAAATCTTGATTCTCTGGCAATTTTGACATCCTTCTGATCAATTGAGAATGTAGCAAAGGATAGATCACATTGCATACTTTCTCCCATAGCAGCACACCATTGTCTTTATAATATCATTCCATAAGTTGGTGGAATATCCACCACTATAACACTCATGACCAACTCTTTTTTAGGAAATGCAGCCAGTTTATATGGGACCTTATGAATTACTCCGATAACAGAGACCTCTCTAGAGTCCATATCATAGCACTTTCCATAGGTGCTATCAACCTTCAAGCCCATTTCATCCATTATCTTGACTGGCATGAAATTATTTGAAGCACCAGAATCTATCATACAGTTCTTGAGTATTTTCCCATCAATGATCAAGCTCAGAAATAAAGGATTGACCAAACTAGGATTTGCAGTAATGGTGGTTCCTAAATAGATCTTAGGGTTCTCATTAATTACTGCACCTGCCTCAGTATTCTTTTCTTGATTCTTACTTGTTTCAGGTGCATCAACCTCTACTTTGTGTTTGCTACTCCTTGCAATGCTGTTAATAACAACCATTGTTTTGTTCTTATGGTCATCGATCCTCATCATCTTGAGAAATGGGACTGTAACCCAGATTTGAGATAAGACCTAAAACATATCAATAGGAGAATAACTTGGTATCTCTGGAAGTACTATTTCCTGGGGGATTACCTTATCAGCTTGCTTATCAATTTTTTCAATAGTAGGCTTCAATTATTTGGCCTTCAGATCCTGATGTGTAACTTCAGTAGTAACCTTTGTTGTGCTACCTTTCTTAGCCTAGATTCTGATTTCTCTGGGTTCTTTAGGCTTGGTCTCTTCCTTCTTGCTCTTTGTCTTGAATCCTTTATTGTCTGCATTGTTCTCTTTAATGAATAAGCCTCCAGGATGGCCTTGATTGCCACTCACCACCCTATTCCTCAAGTGGAGATCACTTCTTTCTTGAGCTCTAGGAACCAATGCAATTGTATATTTCTCTATTTCCTCATTCAAAGGTCTTCTCAAGGAAACACGACATGCCTCAAGATTGTTAGCAGTGTATTCATTGTCTCTTTCCTAATCTGAGAATACTTGTTAATGGTGCAGAACGACTCCGTGCCTTTGCACATTCACATCATTTGTGTCAGCATCATCACTAGAAGAATAATCACTACATTCCAGGTCTAATCTAGTCATGAATACATTTGTAGTGTCATCTGGGTTATGTGGAGAGTCAGGTTCCTTTTGATCATCTTGAGTTTCTTCCAAGGATCTTGCAACTGCACATTGTTGTGACGAATGGGGCATCTCACACACTCCACACCATGGTAAGTCTTCAACAACATTTATTGTATTCTTATGTAAATGTTCAGGTGTTGCCTAGAAGTTTTTTTGATTATTTTGAACTGGCTTCCCATTTTTCCAACTTGTATGGTAAGGATAATCCTGAAGTCTTGGGGGCCTCTCACTCCTTTGGAACTAAGGTTTGTCATTCTTTTCTTGCTTTTGCAATAAATTTAGGACTTGATCTAGCTTTTCATCTGGGGCTGCAACTTTAACTGCTTTCTTAGTTTGAGCTTTTGAGTTCTTAGAAGGCCTAGGTTCATCCCTTCTACCAACTTTACTAGATGCCCTTCTATTGTTTTCAATTTTTACCACCATCTTGTAGGCTTCCCTCAGGGATTGTGGATTCTTGTCTCTAAGTAGATAACACATCTTAGAGTCATATGCATTACAATACACAACCAAACATGCTCTTTCATTAGGCCTTAGGCATCTAGGGACTTTATACATTGCCTTCTAGAACCTTAAATTGAATTTAGTAGCCATTTCATTGTGCCCTTTTGTGATATTATTAAAGTCATTCAACCTAAATTGTGGATCGGTTTGGTCTCCATATTGCTCTCTAAATATTTTGAAGAATGAATCTTTGGAGTCAATGCTTGCATCTGGCAAGCTTCTATACCAATCCCTTGCATCTTATGTTAGGGTTTGCATAAATTATTTCATATCCACATCCTCATCCCACAATTCAACGTCTTCCACAAAACTTTGAAAAGCCTTTAAATGGTCTTCACCACTAAGAGCATTGTTGCCAGTAAACTTGGGCACATGTTTCTTGGCATTATCTAGTACTAGATTTAGGTATCCTGGGATATTTTCAAAACATAGCTGCCTATACCTATCAGTATGCAATAGTATTATCCCAACAAGTCCTTCTTCCTCATCTTGGTTATCATTGCCTCTCCTTCTTTCACTATTATATCTAGACCTTCTATGTTGAGAATCATGTTGATCATTGAAGTGAATGGTTCTAGCTTTATCTTTAGGTTATGAGGAAGAACTAGAGGGGTTACCAGTGGGTGAAGTTTTGTCACTAGTATGAGGGCTTGAGGAGGATGTGCAACCTTAAGGGATCTGGGTTTCAAGGATAGGATCCTTCAATGTAGATTATAAGAAGTTGAGCTTCTTTTTCACCTCTTTGTTTACAACAAGTAATTCCATCTCCTTCATCTTCTTATCCAATTCCTCATTTTCTTTCATCATTTTTTCCAAAAATGGGACATAAGCATCTTGCGATGTATCTTTCTTAGAAGCACCCCCTCATCAATTTTTACCCCTTCATTTGTCTTCTTCTCTCCCATAGGTCATTTCCCTTTATCAACATCACGAGATTCACACTTTGTATTTTTGGGAGGGGGAGTCGATGGGATAGAAGTCTTTTCAACAATATTATTTTGGGGATCTACAGTAGTATTGTCAGCCGTGGAATTTATAGGAATTTTTCCTATAGTCTCCTGTACGACTGGGTCATTCTCTTGGTCAGCTTGGGCTGCCAATTTTTCCAAGGCCTCCATCTCCTCAATCTTCCTCCTCAACATATCCCTTTGCATCATAACATCCCTAATTCTATTCTCCTTCTTTGCATCCCTCTTCTTTCTATTTTCATGGCACTTAGAAACTATTTGAATGAGCAAATTCATATCATTCAACACTTATTCTTCATCTGGTAAGGTAGACTCTCTATCAGACACTATTATAGTCTCAACCTAGTGGGGAGCAACATCATGAGAATATTCTTCTTTGGTTAACAAATCAGGAGGGACAGGGGTATATGTATGGGAATTTGAGGTGATATATCCTTCTACTCTAGCACGCCTAGTGCTAATATTATCTTTTTGTATTCTATCCCTTTCTATTCTATCATTTTCTCTCCTCTTCATGGCTTGCATGTATGGATCTGAGGAGTACTCATTTATAACATACTTCATAAAAACTTCCTCCCTCTCATTAGAATTATTATCACTGAAATCCAATAGGTTTCTTTCACATTCTGAACTAGAATTAGAATGCATTTCATGTTTGGGGGTGGGATGAGGGGTAGACTTACCTTTTCCAGCATCTTTTGCTTTTATCCATTTCCCGCGTATGTTCATGTTCTTAGATAATTCACCTTCCAAATTTTGTTCCAGATGTTTCTTCATGTGGCCTCATGTTCCTATCATTTGAACTTGAGTCTTCTTCATGTTCATCACCTTCTTTGATTTCTTGACAATTCTCTTCTTTACTTCTTCAATATCCTTAAACACCGGCTCACACTAGTGCAGAGATGTCAAAGTTGCCATCCAAATTCCTTGGGACAAATTAGGAGCAATATTGTTATGCTCTATGCAAATTTCACTAGATCTTTAGAGTTCAAGACAAACTTTGATACATATGATGTGCATTTGTATGAATTTTGAACACAAGCTTTGGAGACGAATATGTGGGAAACCTATCAGATACCTAGGTGAAATATTTGACAAAGATATGAGCTAAATTTAGCATATGCTTTTATTTGACTGACTCTATACATAAAAATCACCATACAACATAGTGATCTATGATAAGGCTTACTGGAGAACTGATAATTGTAAATCTTATGTCCCCAACAAAGTCGCCATTCTGTTGGTTGCTTTCAATGAACCAATCAAGTCTTAACAGCTACCTATGAGTTTGCCAAACTCAATTTTTGAATAGCTGCAAGACAAGTGGCCAACGAACAAGATATAACACCAATTGCTTTATCTCTTGCACTTCGGGCTCTGCAAAACCCGAGAGGGTGGTCCCAAAATGTACATTATATAACTCTTTCAGACAATTCATGTATACATTGCAAATTTAAGCAGATATATTCTCACCAATGACTAATAAGATGAAATTACTCAAGAAGTTGGCAATTTCTTGAATGAATTATACATCCTAAGCCGAGAATATAAAACAACACAGATTACAACAAATTAAAGATAGATCAATGATTATTTAAAAGATTGTTCTCAAGTAGGGTAACTGGAACCATGAAAAAGACTTAAGAGGTTAGGATTAGTGCCATTATCTATGGGGTAGGAGTCTAAGCAAATTGAAATATAAGGTATATTTAATTATGAACACCCATGATCTAAGCGATACTACTTTGCAATTCACAAATTTGTAACCAAATTCTAAAGACTACTTATCAGATTCAATGACCTTACACACGAATTCATTATTTGATTCAACCATTTTAACTCGTTTTATGAACTAGAGCTAAAACCAAAACATATATCAATGTATGAAATGATGATAATTAATGAAATGGTCTTTGATCAAAATTTTCATTAATAATTCAAGTACAAAATCAAAATGGAGAGACTATAGACTTGGAAAGTCTCCATTATCATTTAGATATGCTCAGGAACCATACATTTGACAAAATTTTCTATCTAGACTCAAAGCATTAGACAAAGACTTAGCATATTCACTCTATGTTCTTAATTTTCACCATTCAATTCTAGAATTCAACAAAAGAACCGCACAAATGACCCTGAATTCCCTTTTATAGAACAAGGGAGCAAAAACAAACTTCAGGCTGGATGTACACATGTCACGTTCTAATTGGACCGCTATAAGACATATTCCCTAATTCAGTTATATTTGCATTCTTCAAAATGGAGGGAATATACATGAGACAAAGATTATTTACATTTGTTATAAGGAACAACTTTGCCTTCCAAAAAGAAAATGTCAAAAAGAATAATCCTCTTTGTTATAGCACGTCCGCTTCATTGAGCAAATGAAAAAATGATGTAGACCAAAAGTGATTTAGCATCTCAATCAACATTCCACATCATCAAAAGCTGATGCTTTCCTGTGAAACATATATTTTATACATTGTAACTTCTAAGGCCATACCTATACAATACTTGACCAATTATATGTTTCACATCTGTTTTTACCAACCAAATCGGCCAACCAATACCCTTCCCCATTCTTCATATTCTTCATCAGATGGCTAGTTGAAATCGATGATTTTATCTAATGTCTTCCTATATGGGGAATACTTGGTTATTACAGAGTTGGATTCCTCTTCAAAATCCTCCAAAAAACTGATAATAAACATCAACTTTCCCAAAGTGTCATGAAAGGTGTTGATATCAACTTCCTTACAAATTTGATTCACTTGGGAGTCAACAACTTCATCCATCTCCCTTTTCCATGCTTACAATGGTTTCAATTTATCATAAGTGAGTTGAATATTTGGCAATGGTGACAAATCTGCTAGATTATAATGAGCCTTTAATTCTCTTATCTTCTACTCCAGTGGGGCTATGTATCCTTGAAACTTTTGCTCACCTAGTTCACACACAAATGTATAGGTTGGAAGCACATTAGGGTACTTATCCTCATCCTAGATGGCTCCAAATCTCTCAGCTTTTGGGATCCATTTATTCAAGATTGGCATGGCCAACTCCTTATCTCTTTGGGACAACCCTATTGCTCACATCATTAGGGCATAATTGTCATGCACATTGTTCAATTTGGCCCGAATCTTCTCATTTAGGTGCTTCAAGACAGTATGAACAATCTTTGATATATTTTCATACATTATATCTTGAGCCTTTTCCAACAATTTCTTATAAGTCTCAACTTGTAGAAGCTGCTCCCTTGTAGGTTCACCAAATGAGCTAGGATTTGATTTGCTCAATTCTTCTACTAAAAGTGACTCTGGTCCCAAACTATATGGCACCATTGCTAAAGTTTGACCTTAAGGTGAAGGTTGGGGGGATGCAATTGGAGGTGATGGAGGTGGATGACTTGAGCTGGCCTGGCCCTGCTCTCTTTTCATTTCTCCTCTATTTATAGAATGCTAACTCAGTTTCTAATACAACTACCCTCTACTGACTATTATCATACTCACTAAGTAGCTCACAGTATTTGTTCTTAAAGTCATCCCTTTCAAGGGTAAGATTTTCAATAGTTGCTTTAGTAAATCTAGCAACATTAATAGCCATGTCAACTGCTTCCAAAGCTAGGGTATCAGTAACCCTCTTCACAAGTAGTTGTCCACTGAAATTTGATGGCTCGACAAGCAATGGTTTCTTGGATCCTATTGAAACCAAAATTTTCATATAAATTCTAATTATTTTATCAATTAAAATCCAAAATTCCCACTCTTATTTTCATAATAAATCACATTATCGCCATTCACAAAGTCACTTTTACCCTTTACCATGATATCGCTATCACATTAGCCACCCCTCATAACACCCATACCATACCTCTCTACCACAATTCATCCCCAAGCAACTCACGGTAGGATGGTGAGAGGAGCCACTACTATATACCACACCCTTCACACTATACCACTATACCTCAGGGGGTCAAGACACAGCCCGCGGTAGCATGGTACATTGAAGAAAGGTACTAAAGACACACCGTAGTACCATAGGGGAGTGAAAAATGACATGAGGTAGTGCGGTAACTAAGCCATTGGGTCATTTAAAACACACCAATCACATCAGTCAACATCAAAACATAGAATTGAGCTCGACACAAAGATTTGAATTATGCGAATTTAAATGTATCTTGGTGTTGAAATACATGAAACAAGTTGAGATTTTTTCACTCATAACAACTGAAACCAAGCTGTAGATGAGCTCAAATTGCGGGAGTAAAGTGAATTCTTCAAAGTGAGTTTTATCCCCGAGTAAGCTTTGCTCATCATTCTCTGTGAATTTCACAAAATGGCACCAAAGAGTCTTAAAAGGGATGAAACCAAAACTAGTAAACCCTCCTTGCAATCCCCATTGCTTTCCTTGTTCCCTAGTTCAATAGATAAAGGACCTAAAAAGGTTTTTAGAGACTTAGCACAAAGCTGTAGAGACTCCATTATACCTTAGTCGAGTTGGAACCTTTATTGGTACTTCTATCAGAATAGGAATGACAAGGTTCCAACATCAAGCCCATGGACCCTAGATTTGGCTAAATTGATTGTCCCTAATGTTTTCATTTACATTGAGCTAATTAAAGCCTTTTCCCACAACTACCATGCCCCAACCAAAACTGTTGGGCTTCCAAATGGTGAGTGCTTAGTTGGTGTCACAAGAGATGCCATTATAAAGTGTTTCAAGTTAAATAAACAAGTTGTAATATATTTAAATTTAGTTAAACTGGAGCAGGAGTATAAGAGGTTGAGAAGAACATACTGAAGTGATGAGCTCCCCCTACACATGAAGAGGGGTGATGATAACATAAAACTCCCCATACCTTTCTCTAAAATGGAACCTTTCCAAGTCTCATAATTTCAAGTTTATTTCAAAAAAATTATTATGCATTGTGTCAAGTCTTGGGGATAGATGCAGAGGAACATATGTCAATAGGATTGATGAGAATGACCACGATAGTTCAACATTCTGAGTCAAATGTAGAGTTTTTATTTTGCATCTATAATTGAGGAACAAATACATGAGGGCTTGTTGCAAGTTAGGGAAGTTAAGGCCCCCATTACTTTTAGGAAATATTATTTATTATGTCACTTAATCCTCTGTCATAATGAAATGAAGTGGACTGAAAGAATGAAATTGTGTACACAAGAAAGTGGAGTAAGACTCCTTGTGCAAAATTGGGTTTACATTTGGGATAGCAAATGTACATAGTGTGATTTCGTAGTGTTTCAAGATGATTTTTCTATTAGACTGATAGCTACTCTTGGTTACCCAACACCAAGATTGCCTGAATCATTAATGAAAGTGAGGAGGCCTATACAATATAGGCTAGACTAGGGCTATACCCATAACTATGCTGACTGGTTTTTTATGCCTCAACACATAATTATCAGAGTATATGGATGTGACCAAGCACCACATATTTTGCCTAAGCTTGCACCTACAAGGGTATGTTTTCTGGAGTTTATATGGCAGATGCTTTCAATGGAGCATGATTTGATGAGAAATCAAAGGAAAGGTACATTTTTTCCTGATTTGATTGTATTTAAAGAGTTGGCTATCGGGTCTGATATGCTAGAGGAACTGCAGAGGTTTATGAGGGTTAACTATCCCCTCAAATCTAGAAAAGAGAGAGTATGTGACCCAAAGGGTCATATCAACATGATCAGAAGAACCTTGTTAACAAAGAGGGCCATCTCACATGAGTTTGACCCTGAGGAGGATGTTATAAGAAATCTAGTGTATTTTTTCTGATGTAATGCAAACCAGAAAAAGGTGGATATCAATGATAAAGTGGGAGAATCAGAAGAAGGAGAAGGATAGAAGTTTTAGAGGGTTTTTTGCAAATGAACCCAACCTTCTGAAAATAATGCAGATGATCCTTAATAAGTTTGATGAATTGTACAAAATGGCCCAAGATGAGGGGTTGATCCCACTTCCCACACCTCACCAACCACCACATGAAGTATCCACATCACATACACTACCCCCATCACCTACACATCCATCCCCTCCATCTCATATTCAATGAACCACAGGCTAAAAGACAAAAGATTGAGCCATTGGTTAGATATGAGTCAAGTGATGAATGGAGAGAAGAATTTGACCAGATGATTCCTAAATGCTTGGAACATATACAGGATGATGGGGAGAGTAATCTCAACAAGTTCCATACTTTACTCGATGGGATCATCATGCTAGACAGTGGATATACAAAGTTCATGGTGGATGCCAAAAACCTCCTGGATAACAGATGGAAGAGTCACCTTACAAACTTCATAACTACACAAGAATTCAAATGGCCAAGTGACCTGACAATTAATAAGTGGCAAGAAAAATACTTGGGCTCTTAAGAAGATTGATTATGTACATCATAGAGAGGAAATATCTTGAATAGGTCTTCGATGACTAGGGGTACTTCTATGGAGATTAACCAAGCGGGCAGATGTGTTTAATTATCTCTTTAATTCATGTTTTAGTTATGTCTAACAAACTTTATGAAAAGGTATTATGAAACGTTGTAACCGACCTGAAGCTTGTTTGCTTCCTGTATATAAGGGAACCCAAGGCCATCTTTAGGCATCAGTTTTTAATTAGAATTCTTGCCAAGACAATTATCATTCTTCATGAATCAGTTGTATGCTCTAAATTTTGAAGAATCAATGAACTATCAATGAGTTCAATCCATCTATGGTGTTTATTATTTGTTGACCAAAAACAATTGCTCGATTGTCTCTAGTAGTGCTATCTTATATTATCTGAATCTATTCCAAGTGAATATCTGAATTCAGTGGGCCTATTTCATGCTTGTGTGGTTTATTCATTTGAGTTTCTCAAGTAGGAATTAAATTCATGTGGATATATCACAATAATTAAATTAACCGTCTATATTATTGAAGAAGAATCAACAATTGACTGCTATCATTCTATCTCCATTGTGTTTTTATTGGTTGTTCAATTAACGTATATCAAGTATATACCTTGTTATCAGTGCATAACTGTGTGGTCTTATTCAATTGCCTCCTTCAAGAAAGGGTTAAAATACTTTTGGGTGAGTCACAACAGCCTAGTAATAAATCATTGGATCAATAAGAAGAGTTTGATAGCCACATCCATGCATACTTGTACAAGATACAAGTTTTTCTTAGTGCCAAATAATTAAACTTTCTACCACAATAGTCCTACATTAAAACTTCATTGACTTCGTCACCCAACAAGGCACTGATCATATTCATCACATAATCCAAATCCATATCCATTACCTTAGGAAATCTTCTATTTAACCACATATGTTAACTGAACATATTCATTCATTTGCTTGATATTGCTTATACAATTTATACAAAATTTCCCTTTGGATCAATCCCACTCATACTTTCCATTATGGATAGATTGCCAAAGTAGGAAACACATCACCTAAATCTACTCATCCATATAGGTATACCCACCTAGGTCTGGTAGAGCCTGAAGAGAAGAAGATTTTGTTACATTAATTGGTCTTGTTTGTTTGCCAAAAACATATCAAGAGCTTGTCAACCTCTTGCGGTTTCAAACCAACATTTTTGAGTTCTAACAGATCCCGTGGACAATGACCAGATTGCTAGTGCATCCCAATCTTCACTAAATGCAGAACCCCGAAGTGCCATTTCCAACTCTTCTTCTATTTGCACCAGAGGCCTTTCATCCCTCCTTATAGCATCTAGGACTATAGCATCAACAATGTTCCATTTCGGTAGCAATAACATACCACACTTCTTTACAAGTTCTCTGCCATCTTGAGCGGTAATCTTTTGAAATTCATTTTTCATAATACTCCTTACATTGGTCTGAATGACACTCTCAAGCAACTCTAGATGCAAACTCCTTTCAGTGGCCACCTTTTCTGCATATTCTGTAGCTTTGGATCTCCACCAAAAATATTTGAATACAAATGTCTCAACGAAAGAGTCATTCTTCCATAAACTCCTTACAAGCTTCTATTCTTAGGTCATCTGCACTATTTAGACCACAAATGTGAAGCTTTCCCAACCTGAGACTGCCTTGTCTTGAGATCAAGGCAATTTCCCCTATAGGGGGAGGCATTCCTTGTTGCATATCCTCAGGAGTGATATAGATGTCATCTTCATTTGTATCAAAATATTCAACCACTCCTCTTTCTTCAATTCTTTGGTTCTTTAGAGGTGGTTGCTCAGGAGCAACAGGACTTCCAGGGAGTGAATCAAGGTCAATTACAAGTAAAGGAACCTGCATTGGAGGTGGTGGCGGTGTGCTCTTAGGAGAATTTTCCTTTGGCCCTTCAAAAGTGATAGGGGCTGGCAAGCTTTGTTCTTCATCTCTTGCTTTCTTCCTCCTAGAGTAGATTCTCAAATTCTTGGGTGGTTGGTATGTAGGCCTTTCTTCCAATGTCACTGCAGTATCTTCTTCAATCACTCTTGATTTTCCTTTGTTTGCGACTTCACGTTGTTCCCTCAATATACCAATGACATTTTCAAAATTGTCCATAACATGCATGAATTTTCCAAATTCATCAGGCATGTTTGGCAGAGGATCATATTTGGGATCCTTCTTCCATTTTTCTTCTACCATCTTCCTATAACCAAGATATTTAGCTCTCCTTTCATCTTGTTCTTGAAAGCTAAAAACATTCCTAATGACATCTTCAGGATAATCAAAGATATGCACAAAATTACTCAACTTCTTATTTGCTTTTAGTTTAGTAATGAAGCTCTCAGGATCATGATTCTCCAACTTATAAGGCGCCAACAAATTTACTAATTGCTTCCATGCCCCTTTCACTAGAACATAATCAACAAATGCTATCCACTCTGGAAAGAATGACCCTTTCCTTGCTATATCGGGTAGATGCACTGTCTGTGAAGCTCCTAATTGCCTCATGATTTCAAGGAATCCTATCCTTAAAGGCACCTCTCTAGGAAAGACATATGGATCCAAATCGTTGCCATATACTTTGAAAATTGTTTTGTCAAGATATAAAATAAAGTCTCTCCAATTATGGCTCAAGTTCAAGTTTGGTCTCATCCCCATGGGTCTCAAGAACTCATGAATTTCTTTGGGAATTCTTGGTGGTTCATATATTAGGGACCTCCTTATTGTTCATGCAAAAGCATTTTAGAACATCACAAAATTGTATTTCTTGTCATCGTTATCCAGAATTCGGGTCCAACACTGAACAGGAAAATCAACACCTTCCTCCTTCCTTCTCAAAGTTATATCCTTCTCAAAAATATTTTTCCCTCTATTCAAGAACATGTGAATTAATAGTGAATACCACCAGAACTTTACCCATTGTTTCCCTTCCTTCAACTCAACCAAACCTTTGTGAATATGTTCTGCCAGATAAGTACCATAATCATAGACTATGCTATATACTAGGTGTTACAAATGTGTGGCCAAATAGCTGTATTCTTTCTGTAATGTGTCGGGTGGAGTAAATCCAATGATTTGGCACAGAGAATAGACAATCTTTCTGAAATAACTTGCAAAATAACTCATTGGGAAGGGCTCAAGCTCCTTTTCACCAATCTTGATTTGACTCTTGTGTTTCCCACTGCTAGTCATTACAGTATGCAAGGGCAACATATTTTTCTTGATGAACACCTTGGTATTATTGTGTTCTCTTCTAATATTGTCCATATCTAGAGAAACCATATCTTGACTCCATTCATGCAAGTCAAATATATCTTCAATTTCCTTTCTAGTTATCTTTACCATATCTACCCCATCAAATGTCCTAACCACCCTGGAAATTGGGTTATACCTTGAGGCGATACCCTTCAAAAGATCAACATCCATATACATGTTCGGAACAATTAACTTTCCCATATCTAACCTCCAAGGATTATTGAGAGGAGTTCCAAGGTTCTTGTTCCTGAACCAATGCTGAAAAAGCTACCATCTAGTATAGGGCACCTCAACATCCTTTATGAAGTATTGTTTATCCATCACTCCTCTCACAATAGGGCCATAGAATAAGACATTTCCTTCTAGTTTCTTATTTGTAGAAGAGGGCAATAAGTTGATTACATCCTAGGAGAGTGTTTTGGACAGGGTTGAAGAGGTGGCAATTTGTACCTTGGGAGCCCTAGATTTTATGTATATTAGGGTTCTTACGAGAAGAATTTTAACTACAAACCTCCTAATTGAAACCTACGACTCAAAACGAATGCTAATTCCAGATGATTTTATAGGGCTATAGCCTTTTTAAAGACAAAACTAACCCTGAATTTGAGTAATAAAAGTAAAGTAACAAAACACTCGTCTGAAAGCAAATTGAAAGTGAGCCCTAATTCAGAAAACTGAAAAAAGCATAAAAATATGTTTGTCATACTTACAACTTTCAATTGCAATGAACCCTAATGCCAGTCAGGATGAACTCTACAAATTACTTCTTTCAATTCTTCGTATCACTCCAGACATATCCTCAAATCCCAAATAAGCAAGTACTGACCGTATACACAAATTTTTGGAAGCAATTGAATAATTTTATGGGTCACCTCAACCATTACTACCCACTCGCATGAAGTGAAACAATTGCAATGAGCATACTTCATAGCTTTTAATATGCATCATCGATCTTCGGCTAAGATGGCCATCTCGAATGACTCAAATTGAGTCAATGACATTTGAATTTACATTGCTATTCTAGCTTGGAAAAATGGCCAATAGAAACATGCCGAATGGGCCTTCTTCATGTACTTGTGGGCTCCACCTACTAGTGGTTGTAGAACATACGTGGTGGCTTCTCGTGGGCCTCGCTACTTTTAATGAGCCTCTATCTTATCTCTGCGAGCTAGCGGGGAATGGTGGCGATCATCTTTGACCTTTCAAGCATCATTGTCGATCTTAAAACCTTGAGCGTTGGAATGGAACACAACGGCTAGGCCTACACACTCGATCAAACACGTGTCAACATCTCATTGATCTTGCAACAATTAAATTTCCATGACTTGGGACGTGTGAGCTAGTGAGGAGTGGCTCAGATTAAATCCCACAATCTGGTAACCCTCAAATCTGCACATACAACGAAATTAGTCATAAAATAGGGCCTTGACTAGGCCGACAAGAGTTTACCCTTGGAGATCAATGACTTAGAATTAAGTCACTTATGAGCAAAATATTAAAACCCGACCTTGGGAAAGATTAAAATTCCTTGCGGTTGGAAGTGACCGAATAACCTAAGCAAAGGGGTGGTATGGAATGCATAATGATGACTCATAATACAACTTATGTCACCGACAACTAAGCAAAATAAGTCAACATAAAATTGAAACACCCAAGAGTTATACATGGAGCAATTGAGAACAAGGTTAACCAGGTAAAACCCAAAACCCTACCTGTGGTCGACATGTGACATGTTACTACCAAGCATAAAAGGACCTCAAAATATGAAGAATTTTGGGGGCTCTATCACTCTATTTTGCACACACAATTATTAATGAGATTGAATGTACCTTCATGATTTTGTCCTTGGCTAGTTGAAAACTCTACATCAGTTAATCAATGGATGATTAACATGAGTGTTATAGTTGATCACCTATTGATGTAATAATACTCTTCTCCTTATGACTTGACACGATATCCAAGTGATCTATCTTGTTGGCCACTAGGTTGGCAAGTGCATCAACTGCTGAGTTGGCATCATATATAAACCAAGATATGGTTTATTATGTAATCATTCAACTCACAATAATGCCTATTTCTATTTCTACTACCACTCTAAACTTACAACCTTGCATTGATTTTTTCTTATCGTATTAACCATGATTAAGGAATCTCCCTCAATTTTGATTTTATCTAATTTTAACCTTATACACAATTATAGTCATGTTATTGTATCCTACAGCTCAACCTCGTTATAAGTGGCATTTGGAAATATTTTTGACATGGCATCAATTGTCTTTTCTTTTCAATCTTGGATATTACAACCTAAACCTGATCTACCCGGGTTACCCCTTGAGGTTCTGTTGAAGTTTAATTTGAACCAACCATGCTATGGTGGTTCTCATTTGGCTTATTTTTATTTCCTCTTAGACTGAACTCTTCCAACCCATTTAACAGGGGAAAAATTAGTTATTTCACATCTCAATTAATTATAGTTAAAGTTTAAACTCTTTTGAAATTTTAAGTAAAATATAAATTTATATGGAATATGAGTAGAATGCCTAAATATTCTCTTTATAAATTCATAGTTAATAAGATTAGAATATATTAATACTTTATTTGATAGATGATGTTAGTGTTATTATTGTTGTGTTTATGTAGAGTGAATAACATGGATTATTGGTACAATGGGAGGAGCATAAAGTCCAAAAACTTTAATGATTTTTTTATACTTATTTTTTCCCTCAAAATTCTTCTTACTTCCTTTTTATCATTCACTACCTTTGTTGCAAGTAAAATGAATCCTCTTTTATCCAATTTCAAGTAATATGCATGTGTATTGATTTATTGATAATCTTAAGTTTTTCTATGGGATCATCCTTTGTAGATGGTCAAGTAAGCGTCCTACATACATAATCATTATGCCATGCTCCACTAAGTCGTTCCCAACTTATACATTCATCTTCCTAAATGGACTAACATAAACATGTACACTTTGTTCTTATTTCATATGATACCACTACATCACCTACTTTTCTTCATTATAGAATAGGTAGAATTGCTTTCATGATAATAACTCAAAATACTCCCACTTCAACATCAACTATACTTTCTAAATCTCCAAGTAATATGCATAGATCTCATGCCAAGTAAGATCATGCCTTGGAAGTTTCAACCTTACAAAAGAGTTTTTATTTTGGAGATGGTTAGTACAAACAAAAATATTCCAAAAAAGACACACATTGATCCAATTTATTTAAGTTGATGTATCCATTATAGGATTGGATATCAATTTATTGGCCTTCAATTTAAAGAATCTATTTATTTTTAGAGCATCTTCTTGCTCTGCACCCGATTTATAGCCTTTACCTTCATCTCAATGTCTCGTGGAGCTTTATTTCCATTCTCTCATGCCATTAATGTAAGTATCATGCTTCATATCTTATATGGATTTCCATCAACCATTAATATTCTAGCCACATTTACCTCTAACTTATATGATATTACCTATCCATATCCTTCCATTCTTGTTGATCTCACTATTCTCAGCCATTCAAAAGGTACTAAACTAATAATTCCACTCAATCTAGTACTGATCATAAGATATTAAATTTGAAAACATGACAAACCTATGCTTCCGCACCCTCTCTAATACCTATTTTGCATACTTTCCATAAGGAAATATTTGGTATCTAATTGTATTTGATCTATAATCCACTAGGTTAATAACCTTAATGGTTTATTAACTATGATTTTAATGTTAGAAATGCTCTCCACTCTTCACAATCTACTTGAATGGGTTTTAACAATTCTTGTAGCAATATTAAAATGCTTAAATAATAAATGATACAACTAAAAAAGGTAATAAAGCACAATAAATTCATCAAAAACATGATGCCATAGTTTCCCTAGAGAAATATCATAAGGATAAAAAATACAACAAGAGAATGCATGTAAGATCACATTCATCATTCAATATAACAAAATTCATAACAATGGCCTTTTTGGGTTCTTACAACAACCTATATCGCTACCATGTCTCCATAAAACTCTTTGCACTCTCTAGAACTCTACAACTTTCATTTTTTTTATCAATAAAGTAATAATATTGTATGCATGCCAAGTAAACATTATAAGAGAGTGTTGATCCCTTTTGTGCACCTATTCATCTACTATGATAAGAGGCTAAATTAGACCCATAGTGTCATTATGTGGTGTTATAACTACTTCTACTTCTAACGACTCCCTTGAGATTATAGTCACTTCACATGTTAGCCCAATGACATTCAATAGAGGATTACGATAGATGCCTACTTATTGTACATGCACACATTCATGACCCATCTTAGAAACCAATAGCGATGGACATAACAACAATTATTTAAAATAACTACCCACATAAATATAAACAAACAAAGGTAATATATTTCCAATCCCATGACCAACATGGACCAAACATTTCACTTTGATAATAATATATAATTTTTAGTATTACTTTGAAAAAATCATTCTCGATTTAGTACCTAGCTCCCTTTAGTAGTAAGCTTACATGACTTTGGTAGCAAGTCATCATCTACAATAGCAATGGTTATCTTCAACAACAACCATTTCCAACTACCATCTTAAATAGTAGTTCACACTTTAGTGACACCTACTCACTTTAGAAACAGTCACCAATGGTCCAAATATAAAAATATATCCAATATATTAATCAATTTTAGACCACAACTCCCTAAACATGGATATTTTGGTCCCTAAAAGCCTCCAAGTTAATGGAGAAAAGTCAAGAAATCCTTTATTCTATCATGGTACCTTATTATCTTATACCATAGAGTGAAAAATATCCAAGGTTTGATAATATTTTGAATCTAAAACACTTTTCCTTTGGGGTACGTGTCATAACAATCTTACATTTTCCAATGTGAGAGCTCAAGAATACACTTTTCCTTTTAAAACCAATATATATTGATTCTTTCTCTAAAAATAAACTACACCTCTCTTATATAGATATGGACTTAAAAGGATTTGATCCATGTATATCTAAGGAAACAACGTCAAAAAGAACCTCATTGCCAAAATATAGGTAAAATCCAAACCACAACTTGCATTGTTGGGTGGTTTTTACCTTCACATCATCCTTCATCCATCCCTAGGAATGAGGACGCAATTAGTCTATCAATTCCAAACCAATATCTTATATATATAATGGTTGAAAATAAATTATTCAAGAGAAATCTAACAAATACAACAAGACTATCAGATGACCATAGTCATCAAGATATACACCAAAATTGTGTCCCAATGAGAATGCATGTAAAGGGCACCCAAGATACAACCCAACCTACCAACACCACAACTAAGAAAGAAACCATCCAACCTAGATTTGAAACTAAGTATTTTGATCATAATAGAGAGACTAAAGAAAAGTTTGACTTTTTTCTTGATCTAACTGACCCCAATCCAACACATTCCATGCCCCCATTCCTTTAGAGGCCAATTTAGCCAGACATTCAACAAATTTGTTCCATTCCCTAGAGATATGGACAAAAGAGATAGTATCAAAGTTTAAAGCAAGATGGAGAATTTATTTTGCTATCAAAACCAATCTCCATGATGAATCCTTAAAATATCTATTATTAAAAAGAGATACGAAAATCATGAATTTTTTTTCACAAATCACCTTCCTCCAAACCAACTCACAAGCTTTCTCCAAAGACTTAAGTATATCCCAAGCCACCACTTGATTATTAGAATACACCCCCATGTATATGGAAAAGAAAAAATAATAGATCCCCTACTACCATGACCAAATCCTTTAATCCCAACAACACTTGGGTTTTCATGAGCAGAACCATCAATGTTAATTTTAAAGAAACCATTAGGAGGAGGATTCCACTTACCCGATCAATTCACCTTCCTAGAAGGTTTCTACATGCTTTCTCGATGAGATTGAGAGGATATGGGTAGATAAAGCTCAACAAGAGTAGTGGTATTCATTTTGATGAAGATGAAGACTCCCCTAGGTCAAACTTAGACTTAATAGTTTCTTTAAGCATACTCTTTACCTTATACTAAACCTGAAGAGCCACTCGTCAACATTCTTGGAAGATACGTCAATTTTTCTCTAGCTAGATCTACCAAATAATAAGGGAAGGTCCCAACTCCCAAGCCACCACCAAAAAGGAAGCAAAAGTTGGAGGAAGGCCCAAGTTCTTCTAGAAGTCATGTAGAGATGAAGCATGTATAAAAGGTCTGCTCTAGAGCTTCAACCAAAGTGTTCAAATTTCCAAAGAGAAAGAACATTGAAAAAAATATGATTAGTAATTTCTTCACTACACCCACATAGGAAACATAGTGATGGGCCACAAAAACCTCTTTTTCTAATATTTTCCCAGGTGAGGCATTTATTTTGATTCAACTATCATCGAAACATATTGCACCTAGGCTATCCAAATTTATTCCAAATACGTTTCCACCAAGGGCACACTCTCAACTGACCATGTTGAGACTCCAAAGCTACATACCCTTGATCCACAAAATAAACACCCTTATAATCATGGCCCCAAGCAAGTAATTACCTTCCTTTGAGGCACAACCAGGTTTCTTAACAAGAATAGAGGCTAAAATATTTTGCTCCTCCTAAGACCCACCTCTAGGCCAACTTTCTAAATTTTGCCAATAATAAACCAAAGAGCTCCCCAAAGAAGAACATTTAAACTTGTGTTTGTGAAATGTGGGAGAGTTAGTAAATCAATACTAAAGTACACAAACACCAATGAGATGTATTATATTAGAGATTTAATCAATAAAATTGAATCAAATTGAAACAAGATTAAATTCCTAAAAACGTTCCATTGTTCTCTATTCTCAAGGATTTATTAAATCATATTGGCTCTCAGATTTTGTATATGCACTATGGTTGTTGAAATGACAACTTGAGAAATGAGATGCTATTCAAAATGTGAGAAATCTAAGTGATGAAAGCCATGATGCCATGATAATGGAGATATTGACAAATATGGGTAATGTTAAAATATGTGATACAAATGTTGAGATAAGAAGTTAAAATGATTCTGCATATGCTCAAATGACCATTGATATGATGATTTAAAATACTATAAAGAAAAACATGATTTAAAATGCAACTCTAAAACAAAACATGATTCTAAGTCAACATGATGCTACAATGAAAACTTGTTAAAATGCTAAACAATGCTATAAGACTCCAAATGCTCCAATGCTCCAAAGTTATTCCTGCATTATAACTCTACTCAAATGTGGGATGCAAAATACTATAGCACAGGGTTGTATTTATAGGATTTTCCAAGCATCTTGTGATGTGGTAGCAATCGACGGTCCAGATTCAAACAAGAGGGATAAATGGTGGAGATGGAGAGAATCAAGAAGAATGTTCCCTTGACCAAAGACAACATGCCAAATGGATGGAGGAATAAAGTGTGTGAGAAAAATACCACGTGTTTGAAAGTTTGTTGAAGATAATTCTAATTAAAAATTAGAATTATTTAATTTCATGTGACCTTGGTGAGGTGGCATGAAAAGTTGTAGACATGTGCTTGAATTCCAAATTTGGGATTAGTGAGAATTAATTAAATAAAACAAACTTAAGAAATTTGTTTATTTAATTAAATTAGAGGAATGTGATTTTAGATTTGGAGAATTAAAAGATATGAACTATATAAATAAATTGAGAATTTATTTATAAGTAGTTGAAATATTAATTAAATAACTAGTATTTAATTAATTAAATGTCTTGACCGATTTTAGGTGTATGCATTTTGCCCCTCTTTGAAGTAATGTGTTTACACGTTGCTTCAAAGAAAAATTTGATACTGATGCCGAGAAAAAAAAAATTCGATGCCCCAGACGTTGATTTTCAGGTGATGATGGATATATGCCCCCTCGAAGGATAAATCAGTGAATTTTTGAATTTTTAGGATTTTTTTGGAATTTTTGAAAATTTTGATGATTTGATGATGATCTCAAAATTTTATGATTCTGAAACGATTTATCTCCCGAAAAATGATATTGAAGCCACCTGGGGATGATTTAATGAATTAAGCCCTTGTAAAAATAAAATAAAACAACCCCATAAAAATCCCTCTTAATTGACCTTTAAAAGGTTAAAAAGGTTGGTTTAAAACTTCATTTATGCATTTGTGATTTGAAAACTTGAGAGTGAGAGTGATTTGTACAAATTTGGAGTAGAATGGTGATCCCCTACTACACTCATCGTTTTGAGTTCCTGCGACGACACAACCACCCGACAACGTATGGACCTCCAGTATGTACCCTTGAAAATTGCCTAGTACTTTGTGCAATTTATTTTTCCTACTTTTTCCATGTTTTTGAATTCGGTTCATTTAGTTTAGCACATAGATAGACCGCAATAGCGCATAGAATGACTATTCTAGTGTATCTGTAAACTTAGTAGATAGGATTAAAATTTTAGCGCATAACATAAATGAATTAGCACATAGGGTACCCTCAATAGCACATTCATTGTTTGTTTTAGCGCATTTGTGAACTTAGCACATAGATTAGATATTGTAGCACATAGGATGAATCGACACATCGGGACCCTGTTCCGGTGCATGCATGAAATGAAGTGGTGCATATGATATTTCGACACATAGAAACTCTGTTCTAGCACATTGATGGACTTTTCTGGCACATTGAGTTTTCTAGCACATAGAAATACTAGTCTAGCACATTGGTGAAGTTTTAGATCAAATTGATGATTTTCTTGATTAGACTCCTTGACGTTGATGATGTTTGATCGTGTTAGCCTTTGTGTTGATGATGATTGATGATGTTGATAGGTTAGAGGTCCCTTGATCTCATGATAGGTGAGATTCAATGATAGGATGATGATAATTGAACTCATGATAGGCGAGGGTCAATTATAGGTTGATTGATTAAATGACCTCATGATAGGCGAGGTTAAATTAATTGATTGATGAACCTCATGATAGGTGAGGTTAAATTGATTGATTGATGCTCATGAGATTTGATCAAAGTCTCATCAGAGTTGATTATATGGATAGGATGATTTATTTTGATTGATTGATTGACTGATTGATGTTGATTGATTTATTGACTGATTTGCAATTTTGTGGTGATATGATCCGTTGACGAGTCTACAGATTAGAGAGCATTTCCTAAGGACATGGGAGTTGATCTGACACCTGACGCCACCTGAGGTAGCTATCATTGCATGATGCGATTTGTTGTCTCTTATTGATATGCCCCGAATTAGGATCAACAGGGGTTTGTTGACAACTTTAGCAGAGAGGTGGCACAGTGAGCATAACACCTATTTTCCCAATGGTGAGATCACAATTACTCCTGAGGATGTATACCGGATTATGCGAATTCCTATGGTTGGAGAGCTTGTACTATATGATTCTCAAGAGCAGGGTAGGATTGATGCATTGTGCAGGGTGTTTGAGGATGATATTATGTGCGGCTATGAGATTCCCTTGAGGGATATGGTTGATGCGTATGCCACATTGCCTTCCATGTTAGCTAGTTTCATTAGAGGGTTCCTTTGTCCTGATCGTAGGTCAAAGGGACTGTCATTTGGATAGGGGTGGATCCTAGAGAGCATGATTGATCATGGCACTCGATATGCATGGGGTTGTTATATGCTTACCCATCTGTACCATGATTTGCATTAGGTTGTTTATCTACGAGGAGCAAGTTTATCAGTTGGGGTCACATTGCTTCAGGTCTAGGCCTGGAAACATATAGCAGTCGTACGACCAATTGGAGAGATAAAATGTCTTGCCATGAGGCCGTATGTACACATTTATGCTGGTCGACTTGCTCAACTTATGCTGGGAAAACTTGAGTACTAGAGGAGAGTGCCTGATGATCTAGAGTCTTTGGTATGGTGGCCATATGTTGATTGTGAGCAGTGGCCAAAGGACGACATAGAGATGCCATTTTTGTGCCAGTTGATATACCTGATAGGGTGAACACAGTTTATCATTGAGAGATTTTTTCTATTGCAGGAACTCAGACAATATGGTAGGGTTCAGGGCATGCCTTAGGGAGTGGCCCACTATGCACGGCGACAGTAAGATGCTATAGAGTGTGGACCGATTTTGTCCTATGATGCAGTAGTTCAACATTTCTAGGGTTTACAGGCCATTATTTGGGAGGTTTGTCCAGATGTCACTGATGCTTTGATATCAAAGGAGTATGCTCAGTACATGTTCCTACATCCCTTCCCATGGATCACTATCCTAGATGAGCCAACACCATTGTTAGAGGAGGAGGGAGCAGTAGGTCATGGGTAGAGACGATGGAGAGAGGAGGTGGCAGAGGAGGAGGAGGAGGAGTCAAAGGAGGAGGATAGCAGTGATGACGGTGATGGTGATGAGAGTGATGGGGGAGGAGATGAGGGTGGAGGAGGCCCAGGTCTCGATGTTGTAGAGATGAGAGTGCCTCGCAAGAGGCAATCATTAGTTTCCCCATCACAACAACCCATGGAGATTAGACTACTATCGTAGTAGCATCAGACACAGATAGCTACACTTTAGGTATAGGCTGAGACTTTACAGGGTTAGCTTGAGTAGGTTCAAGTGCTACTAGTGTAGGCCCAGGGGAAAATCACTATGTTGACAGCAAAGTGAGATGCAGCTAGGCAATAGGTACAATAGGTGCAGGCCTAGCTTACCTAGGTCCAGGCCTAGGGACAGGGACAAGGACAGATGCAGGGGCAGATTGACACGCTAATCATGGAGAGGGATGCCCTAAGACGATGGGTTGAATAGGCTGAGGGCCTTACTGAGAGACTACAACAAGCTGCAGTGGCTGTCGGGTCTACAGATTATTTAAGAGAGATCCACCGTACTGCATAGGAGGCCGAGTTCTACAGAGTTTAATATCATGATGCGGTTCCTCCAGAGCGGCGAGAGAGCTTTGCCTAGTCCTGGTTAGGGAGATCCCAGTCTCGTACAGTTAGCATGGGTGTTACGCAACCACTTTCTGGAGATCAAAGAGATCCTGGTGCAGGTCCATCAGGTGGGGGAGGTATTGGTCCTGTGATGCTAGGACCATCTGGGGGGAGCACAACATAGCTCCGATTTCTAATTTTTTGATGTACCTTGGACATGTATACACCTCTTTATTCAGTTGAGACATTGATGATGTACCTCTTGATTATGATACACTACCATTTTTGATATTGATTATCTCTTTATACCTTTGGATATCCTTATACACTTTGACATTATGATTTTTGAGGTTATATGATATGTGGCAATGATTATGATCTATGTGTCTATATGACGTTCATAATTGATGCCTATGATGGATGCATTTAATTTCCATGTTATGATGATGATCATGATGATTATGATAGATGCATGTGATTTCCAGTATTTATGCTATGTGATGTTTTACATGATGATTATATGATATGCTATGGATGCAATTGATGTGTTATGATTCTACGATGCTTATGAATGATGCCGATATGATGTATGTGATGGATCCTATTATGCCAATGAAATGTGATGCATTTTATGTTTTTGTACTTTTCTAATGCACATAAATGATGCAATGAATGTATGTATGGAATGATCGTATGAGGGTGCATAGTTCTATGTGTTTATGATGTTTATATGACAATGCTTATGTGATGATGATTATGGGATGTATGCAATGATGATATGATAATGCATGCAATGATGATTATGTGATGTACGCAATAATGATTATGTGATGTATGTAATGATGATTATGTAATGCTTGTAATGATGATATGATAATGCATGATTAATGATTCTATATGCTTTATGGGTGATGCCTATGCTATGTGAGATGGATTTTGATTATGTAAATGATGTGTGATGATATGTGATGTTTATAATGATTATGTATGGATGCAATGATGTTATGATGACATATGGATGATGTTTTGTAAGATGAATTATGATTATGTGATGCAAATGATTATGCTTAACTGAGTTTGCAAGACTTCAAAACCTCTAGGGTCTTAAGCTTAAATGAGTGAGTCTATCCAACTTCCAAGAGCTATGGGAAGGTTGTCATTAGTTGATTATTTGTTAAGTTAAGCTTCACAAAACCTAACATATTTCCCAACTTTCTTGGAAATCTGAAGAGACTCACTTATTTAAGCTTAGTGGACCACTTTTTTAATGCAACTATATGAAATGATTTTGATTATGTAAATGAGATGTGATGCATGCCTTTTTGTGTTTTCTGATGTAAATATTATGATGTGATGCATGGATGGATGAATGATGTGATAATTCTTTCTAATGTATGCAAATGATGATGCAACTGATGTGTTTTCTATATAAGAATGATGTGTTTTTGGTAATGTCAAGTGTACTCAATCCATTAGTGTCAGAGATAACATCGTTGTGAAATTATTGCAGCTTTGGAAACCCTATAGATACAGATGCAAGCTAACATGGATGCAATCTAACTTAACCATGCAAATCTAATATGTAGATGTTGTCATTCCTAACAATTGATTTGTCATGATTTTTATCATCATTGAGCCTTTAAAATGTTGAAAGTGAGTACAAACATCAATGGTATATTTAGACCATGATGACCTAAGTACTACCTCCATGATTTTTGATATTTCAAGTTAACACAAGCATCTCAATATAATTAAATCGAGATGACCTGAGTATTGCTTGCGTAAATAGACAAGAGTTAACCATTTTCCTATGGAAATTTAGAATGCCATTAGTGATACTTTGTAGAGCGCATCCTGTGACAATTTACATAGTAATAATGATCAACTCACAGACAACAGACAAAGAAAAATCATACTCCTTCCTAGCTTCTCTAGTTCAATACATCATCAAGTTGGTCCAAAGATATGATAACAAAAATCAAAGTTCAACGGTTGAACATTCATGCCACAGTGATAAATCCATGATTCAGAATGAACAATCATCCATTTGAAGTGTGCTTTTGGTTTGATTGATTTGGATGTTTGATATGGATGGTTGATGTGGTCATGTTTGTGTGATTGATGTTCAATGTTGAGTTGCACTATGATCATTATTTTGGGTTTTGTTGTACTTTTGATGTTTGTCTGTTGGTTCAACCTTAAAGTTTATTGCCCCCAATGAGTTCAGGATTTTGCCCCCAGTCTAGGGTGAGACATGATCGCGATGCCAGGATATGTACATGAAGCTTTCCACTAATAGGTAGATAGATGGTGAAAGCGAATGGCTAAAGTGAATGGTTGACATGCTCAAATAGATAGAAAAGCTAACCTATCACAAATAGCACCTGTTGCTAGGTTTTCACTAGTTTTTATTGCACTTTTTCAAATTTTATGATTTTTTTGATTTTTCACTTTTTTTGGATTTTTGATATTTTTTGATTTTTTTGTGGTTACCAAGATGTCTCTTTGCTAGGTTTTCATCAAGGCAACCATTTTTTTTAGGACATTTTATGGTGTTTTTGTATTTTTTTAGGACTCTTTCCGATGCACTGGATGATTTAGGTGTAGAAACTTTTGAGATGCAAGCTATTGAGGGGTTCATCAAACAAATCCCCTCCCAGTGTGGACAATTGATATGCTCTTGATCTGAGGACTGACACAATAACAAAGGGACCTAGCCAATTTGGTTCAAATTTCCCCTTCTCTCGATCTTGTTGGTTATGGGGGTTATCTTTTAGGACTAAATCACCCACCTGAAATGTTGTAGGTGTTACTCTGTGATTGTAAATTTTTGATATCCTCTATTGATAGGATTTTAGGTGATCCACTACATGTTGACAATGCTCATCCAATAGTTCCAATTCCTGTAACCTAGACACTCTATAATCCTCATATGAAATGATCCCCTTTAGTGACACTCAGAGTGATGGTAGCTCAACCTCAATAGGTAGAATGGCCTATGATCCATAGACTAGGGCATATGGTGTTGCTCCTGTCGGGGTGTGGATACTAGTTTTGTAAGCCCATAAAGTAGGGTTTAGTTGAACATGCCAATCACATCTAGCCTCGTTGATGGTTTTCTTCAAGATTTTCAGGATAGTTTTGTTTGAGGCCTTTGCTTGGTTGTTTCCTTGGGGATAGTATGGCGTAGAAAACCGATGTTGTTAATGAAACCTCTCACAAAGTTCTTGGACATCCTAATTTTTGAATGGTCGGTTGTTGTCTGTGATAATGGATTGAGGGATGCCATACTGACATATGATATAATTCAAGATGAATGATGAGATTTGCTTTCCTGTGATGGTGGTTAGGGGAACCTCTTCAATCCACTTTGTGAAGAATTTCATGGTTGTGATGATAAACTTGTGTCCGTTGGATGAATCTTTCCTATGAGGTCCAAACCCCACTGAAAAAAGGCCATGTTGATGTGAAAGGTTAGAACTCTTGTGCCGGTGCATGTATCAAGTTTCCATGGATTTGAAATTTTGTGCACCTTTTGACATATTGTAATGACTCCTTCTCCATATTTGGCCAATAATACCCCATACACATGAGTTTATTAGCTAAAGTTAGGCCACTTGAATGTGTGCCACAGATACTATCATGGAACTCAAGTAAAGCAGTTTTAGATTCGTTACATTATAGACACCAAAGGAGAGTACCATCAAGACCTCGTCGATAAAGCACATTGGCTATTAGGGTGTGTCGAGTTGCTTGTCGGATGAAATTAATTTTTGGTTCTGGGATAAATTGGGTGGGAGGGTATTGTCTTTTAGATAGGTGTAGATTTTCTCATAGGTAGAAGCATCAGCCTCGGCTAGATGGTAGATGACTTGGGCTTCGGGGTTGTCATAGGATGGGTTGAACAATTGTTCCAACATGAACTCATAACGATCTTGTTTCTTAGAAATCTATAAGAGAGAAGCAATGGTAGCCATGGCATCAACAACTTTGTTGTCACCTCTAGGAATCTGCTCAAATTCTATCTCCACAAGGTACTTTTTGAAGTCATCAACCATTCTTTTATATGGCATTAATTTGTCATCTTTTGTTTGGTAATCATCGTTCACTTGGTTAATGGCTAGCTGAGAATCACCATAGACATGTAACTCTGTGATCTTCCACTCAACTACTACTTTGATTCCAATGATTAATGCTTTGTATTCGGCTGTGTTATTGGTGCAAGGAAACATCAGTCTGTAGGATTTGGGAATGGTATGTCCTTGTGGTGAGATAAATAAGATTCTTGCCCCTGATTCATGTTGTGTATAAGATCCATCAAAGTACAACATCCATTGTTGTGTTGATATTGTAAAGACATCAACATCCAGAAATTCAATATTTATTGGATGATTGTCTTGCAATGGTGCTTCAACTAGTTGATCTACTATGGCTTGACCCTTGATGGCTTTTCTATCCACGTACTAGATGTCAAATTCACTCAATATCATGACCCATTTAGCTAGTCTTCCTGTTAGGGCAGCTTTGTTGAGTAGATACTTTAATAGATCAATTTTAGTGATGAGTTTGATGGTGTGAGTCAACATGTAATGTTTGAGTTTTTGGGTAGAAAATAATACCACAAGACAAGCTTTTTCAATTAAGGTTTAATTGATCTAATAACCATTCAAGGTCCTGCTGATATAATAGATTTCCCTTTCCTTTCCTGTAGAATCTTCTTGTGCCAATAAAGCTCCCAAAGATATCTCAATTGTTGCAATATAGAGTATTAATGGCTTTCCTTTAGCTAGTGGTACTAGTATTGGTGGTGACATCCGATATTGCTTGAGTTGATTAAAGGCTACTTCACACTTCTTATCCCACTTAAAAGATACATTCTTGTGGAGCAAGTGGTTGAAAGGGTGAGTTTAGTCAGCTAGTTGCGCGATGAACCTCTTGATGGATTGAAATATTCCTTGCAAAGATATGAGTTGACTAATATTTTTAGGAAGCATCTCCATGATGGCTTTAACTTTTATAGGATCCAACTCAATACCTTTAGCCGATACAATATACCCCAAAAGTTTAGTTGATGTTACACTGAATACACATTTCTTGGGGCTCAACCTCACATTGAATTTCTCCAATCTAGTGAAGATCTTGTCTAAAATTTCTAGATGCCCTTCTTTGGTGTAGGATTTTTCCAACATATCATCTACATAGTCTTCCATAAAAGTGTGCATCATGTCATGGAAGATGGTGGTCATTGCTCTTTGATATGTGGCTCCAACATTTTTCAACCCAAAAGGCATTACATTCCAACAAAAAGTGCCTCAAGGACATGTGAAGGTTATTTTGTCTTGATCTTCAGGTGCTATCTTTAACTGATTATACCCTGAAAATCCATCCATAAGTGATAAAATTTTGTGTCCAACAGTCAAGTCTACGATGATGTCGATGTTAGGTAGAGGAAAATCATCTTTTGGGAAAGCTTTGTTAAGATCCCTGAAGTCTGTACATATCCTGATGCTTTTGTCTAGTTTTGAGATTGGCACAATATTTGATATCCACTCGGCATAGTCAATAGGTCTGATAAATCCCACGTCCAGTAGCTTCTTTAATTTGGCTTTTACCAAGAGGGTGATATGAGGGTGCATTTTTCTCAACTTTTGCTTTATTGGTTTTACTCCATGTGGTAGTGATAAATGATGCATGATGAGTTCTGGATCTATGCCTGACATGTCAACATAAGACCAAGCAAAGTTGATCTACCTGTCTTCAAAGAATTTAGTGAAACTGGGTTTTTCCTCCTCTGTCATGGACACCGCTAGATGCAAGGTCTTTACTGTTTCATCTATGCCGACATTGATAGACTGTGTAGGCTCAATCAACACTGACTATCTCTCCCGATAGTGCTTGGGGAGAGTGTCAAATCTTCCATCTCTCAGTGCCTTGAAGAGGTTTTCACCTTGAGATACACTCTTTGTTTTTACTTTTTCTGGAACTAATAGTGCCATTAAATGGTTTTCACCATTATATCTACTTTTGGTATTCATTTTGCAGTTGGAAGATTTGGAACTCCCCTTGTCTGAAGTTCCATTATGAGATTCAATGATGGACCATGTTTCAGGGTTATCAGAATAGAGGAAGTTAACGATGGCGTCATCATTTAGAAAGGTGGGCAGCTCAAACAACCTAGATTGGTCCCAGTTAATCAATTCGGGGTGTACTAATGGCATGAAATCATGAGATTTTCTGAGGTTAGAAGGGGTAAGCATCATGATGGCAATGTCGTTATTAGAATGTCCAATGGCAATATTGAGGTCTAAGATGTTACTCTCTTTCGAAGTATCTATCTCGCTAGAGGAATTATCGTCTTCACTTGAGTCATCGATATTCTGTGATCCAATTTCAAGTGGTCAATAAATCGAGATCTATCCCTCTGTACGTGTTGGTGTATACTTTTGTACCACATCAATCTTGTTATCATGACAAGACTCTTCAAAGAGGTAATCCCATTCATATTCATTGGAGTTTGTTTTAGAACTATCTCTCAATTGAAGGATTCTTTGAACAACTTGTTGTCTGGTTTCTTATTTTGCTTCTTCCCTGTACCCTTGTCTCATCTTATCCTTAGAATTCATTCTGACGGGTTGTATCGATTCTATGATGTCTTTTCTTTTACCAATAAGACCTTTTCCCTCATATCCCATCTTTTCCAAGATTTTCTTGCCTTTGCCATAGTGCTCTGTTAGTACATTTGAAGTGGGTGCTTGTGATTGGTCTTCGTCCTTGTACAGCCAATTCAAAACCTTCTTGTCTTCTGATTCATCCACTAAGGTGCCTGCTCTTAGAAATTTTCCATCAAAGAGTGTGGTTGGTTGTGATGATTGTTGTCTTAATGTTGATGGCTGTCCATATGACTTAGGAGAAGATGAGAGTTGTGATAAACACAAGGATTTCTCAAATGAGTATTCCCCCATGCCTTTATCTTTCAATTGAATCTTTTCAACCTATTTTGATAAGGCATTGAGTTGACTTTCATGATTTGATGGAGTAGACTCATTGATACCCTCATCTTTTGATTGGTCCTTTTTCTCCACCCACTTTGACAAGACATTTAGTTGTTTTTCACTGTTGGATGAACCAGGAGTTGTAGCTTCCTTTTTGTGTGGCACAAAAGTGTCTTGGGTTGTTATGAGTGTGTTGCAGTATTGGGGGTTGTTGGAATTAGCAGCAATAGTGATCTCTTGTCCGTTAAAAGGAAATTTCAAACATTGGTGATATGTAGATGGTACAACTTACATCTCATGGATCCATGAACATCCCAAGAGTATATTGTATGCCAATTCTTTGTCCAACACTTGGCATACTATATCTTTGAAAACTGGTCCTACTTGAATTGGTAGGAAAATTAATCCTTGGGAGGATCTTTCTTCATCATCATATGCTTTTATTATGATTTTCCTTCTAGGATCGATAGCATTTTCAGAATATTTGAGTGCACGAACAAGTTTTAGAGTGTAGATATTTAAGCCAACTCCTCCATCTATTAGAACACGTTTTACACAGTGTTTGTGGATTAAGACCTCAATGTGGAGAGAAACATTGTGTGGATGGGTGATGGATACATCATCATGTTCAAAAAATGATAGGTAATGCGGTGCAGTCAAATGTCCCACCATAGTCTGAAATTGACAAACTTCTAGATTTTTCAGTACCGTGGTGGCGACTAGAGCTTGTTCTAAGATTTCCTTGTGAGCAAGTGAAATATTGAAAAGATCTAATATGGATTTTTGAGCGGGTATCTTCTACAACTGATCAACGATGTTATATTGAGTTGTAGGGACAACAGTAGTTGCTTTGGACATGGAAGGTGTAGCTCCTTTCAATGTTACATTGGCTTGTCCTCTTGTGATTGCATTAATCGATGAATTGTCTTGTTTCTCTCTGATTTTGATGACATTAATGTGATTGTCATTCACAGTGATATTGGTGATCAGATCTATTGGCACAAGGTCATTGATTTGATGTGAGGTGGTGTCGATATCGTGGTGATGATTTTCAGTTGCAATGATGTTTTGTTCATGTTTAATGATGTTGTCATTTATTGGGTGATCAATTGCAGTAAGATCTGGTTTGATCATCAACCACCTCAATTTGGAGAATAATGGTGCCATAAACACAGCTCATGTTTTTACCTTTTGTATTTGATGACGAGGACTCCCCTTTTCATAGTTTGGTAGAGGGTTCTTGAATGCTCCATGATCATTGTTTGTTTGGAGTCCTACAAATATGGTCTTGTTGTCAATCAAGTCTTGTATCAAGTTTTTCAATTGCATGCAGTCATTGGTTTTATGCCCTTTGCTTTGATGAAATTCATAGAAATGGGCATCATTCCACCATGGAGGCTTAAATTGTGGCTCCAAATTTCTTGCCTTTGGTAATGTTATGACTTTAGCTTCAATAAGTTCCTTTAATGTTGATTCTGATGATTGTCCCAAAGGTGTGAACCTTCTTCGATTGGAGGATGTGTGATATGATGGTGTTCTTGATCCAACATTACCTTGATTGTTGCTTTGGTTGACATTTTGGTTGTTGTTTTGGTTGTTGGGTGGATTATTGTTTTGATTAGTTTTGGTGGCCGCTACTGTCAAGTTGAATACAGGTTTTGTATTTTGGTTTTCAACTGTGCCATCATTATTACCCACGTTCTTGTCTCATTTCCAAAACTTTGGTTTGTCACCGTTGTTTTAGTTGTTAGAGGATTTTGATGTGTTGTTGTTATTGTAAAGTTTTATGACTCCTCTTTTGACCAAAGATTCTTCAATTTTAATCCCATTTTCAATCAATTTTTTGAATGTGGGTGGACATTGCAATTCCAATCTGTAGCTCATCTCGTCATTTAAGTTATCAATAGAGATTTCCATGTTTTCTTTTTTAGGTACATGATGAGAATATCTTGCGAATAACCTTCTCCATTTTTGCAAAAACATCGGGAATGATTCACCCTTTTTTTGTTTCAAGTTGAAAAGGTCCTTCATTGTTATGTCATGTTGAATGTTATAAGAATATTGAGTGATGAATTTGTTAACCAATTCTTTGAAGGTTTTGATTGGTGGTGTGAGTTTGGAAAACCATTCAAGGCATTGTCCACCTAGACTTCTTGGGAATAGCCTCATCAAATAAGTTTCTTCGTGAGCAAATTCAAGACTCGTGGTTCTAAATTCCCTCACATGATCAATTGGATCTGTTTTCCCATTGTATGTGTCATACTTTGGGAATTCACAATGTTTGGGAAAGGGAATTATGTGGATATCTTGATGAAATAGATATGGACAAATGTTTTGGATCAAGTATCGTTTTGAGGTTCCCCTTTGCATGTCAAGAATTTTTTGTTGAAGGTTCTTCATTTGTGAGTTAGGGCAACCACTTGTTCTGTATCATTTTTAGGCGTTTCGGGAGGTGCTTTCAATTGATTCACATCAAAATCATCAAGCAATTTGACACCTTGTTTAGCTAGCATAAGGAGGTATTTTTCCCCATTTCTTTCAAAAATATTTTCTAAGCACTTGTGGAAATTCGGATCTTGTTCAACATTTTGGATATCTTCCTTAGTTATTTCTTCCCCTTCATTGTTGTGGATTCCATGGAAAGGATTTTCTTCAGCTTCATCCATGGTGTTTTGCGTTTCACTATTTTGAGTTTCGGTGTTTTGAGTCTCGATGTTTGGAGTTTTGACACTTTGAGTCCCAATGTTTTGCATTTCGATGGTTTGTGTTTCCAGTTATTTTTCCTTGAGTTTCTACTTTTGTAATCTTGTTTTGACAGACATACAAGTGTTATACTTTGAATAGACTTTGATCTTTGTTTGGAATAGTTCCAAGGACTACAACTAAGTCTAATGGAATTGTTGTGCCTTGCATAACCACCCCATTTTAAATTTGATTAAAATGGGACCCTCTTTTGCTTTTGCTCTTTGTGTTTTGCCCCCTTCAATTTTGAAGTTTTTTGCTTTGCCTTGGCATGTGCTTAATATGTTTATCTTGCTTGCCGAAGTGTTTTTCCCAAGTTGAATGTTGAAAATCTTATGTTTTGGGTGAAGTTTAGGATTTTTCAGTCTGTCCGGATTTTCTCGGTTTTCTTCCAAACTCCGGTTTCAAGGTTGGTGTTCGATTTTTTGAGCAAGTTCAGGATTGTCTGCCCCATTCGGATTTTCTTGGATTGCTCTCGAAGTCTAGCTCGTCCTATTTTGTGCTGAGTTCGGAGATTTCTGGCCTTTGTAGAATTCTGCTTGAGTCGGATTTTTCTAGATTTCTGTCTAGCTATCGGGTTTCCGAGTTTGGTCAATTTTTGGAACTTTTTGCTATTTTTCTTTATCATTTGCATGCTCCTAAGTTGATATGTTCAATTTTGTTGTGCTTTAAAACATTATGGTCTTGCTTAGAGTTTGAATTCCTGTGTGTTTGGGCATTTCATGGCTTGTCCTGTGCGTTCATGGTTAAAATCTAGGGTTTCATGCCTAGGGCGTCACCATTTCATCTTGATTTGCTTTCGATTGAGCCTAGGATTCAAAGAAGATCTGTAGGAGGCTCATGTTAAGTGATTTATGTGCCTAGGGTCCTCAAATTTGTGACCTCCGGTCAATTTGAGTGAAGTTGTGGCCAATTTTCAGGTTTTCTGTCGACCTCAGGATTTTCCTGCTCGGCCGGATTTTCCCAGATCCCTTCAATTTCCTGAAATGTGCTAGTGTTCAGAGTTCAGCCCTTTTCATGGAAATCTGGTCTAGCCAAATTTTTTTGGATTTTCTGGGAGGCACCGTGGAACGAGGAAATTTGGTAAAATGGATGATTCTAATGATAAATTCTTATGTTTCCATGCTTTAATTTGGTAAATTGCTTAATGATTATGCATTATTTTTTTATTTTTAATAATCTATTGTTGATGATGGTGCCTCATTGGGAGAATTCACCTGGTTCAATTTTTTTTGAAATTCCTCCTAGGCCTGTTTTCCCCGGTTAGCTTGAAATCCCGAACTGCTTAGTTTTGATGCTTAAGGGTTGATTTAATGGTTTTATCATGATTTTGAGCTAATAATTTGATGAAATTTTGTCAATAATTAGATTCTCACATTGGTGTTTGATTGATGCAAGCTGAGTCTGGCAAGGCAGTGGTTGGAAAGGCTAAGAGAGACATAAAGGGATCCTCCATCTCTGAAGCAGCAAAGAAAATGAAGCTAGACAAAAGAGTAGGATTCCTAAGGGCAGGATGACGTCAGTCTGGTTCGACGTTTTAGGTCTGAATATGCACACCCTGCTACAAAGGATTAAGGATATCATGGGATACAGTAACTGGACACCAGCTAGATGATGCAGTGACCTGCAGTGCAATCATCAATGAATATCTATCCATGAAGGGAGACTGAGACAATACGATGGGACAGATCTGAAGAATAACATTAATGTTGTTGAATGGTGAACTAGGGTTTCACCTATGCCACTTGTGGACAACTTACAGAGGATGTTCTTGATGATGAAGGCTAGAATGGAGCAAGGTATGGGCGACGTGGGGGAAGCAGTTAATGCAAAGCCGCATCGAAAGTCATGCTTCCTCATCGTTTCACTTTGCCTCTTCTTCACACATTTTGGTCTGAGTTAGCTGGGAGATATTGGGCCAATCTGGTAAGTGCCCTTGCATTTAATGCATGTTTGACTTTGTTTCAAGTTCTTCTAGGGCTGACTTGCTCTGTAACCAACTTATTTTGTAAACCCTAAATTGCGCCGACACATTTGACACGTTTTATAAATATGGCATTTTTGCCTCTTTTGTGGCTATCTTTTGAGTGGTTGGAGATATTGAATCTTTTGTTAGGGTTAGAAGGTTTTTAGAAAGTGAGAAATTGAATGTTAGAGAAAATTTAGCAGTAGAGTAGAAGTAGAGTAGGAGTTAGAAGTTATTTTATTCTGAGTAGTCGCTGTAATACAAAAGATTCAAACTATTGCTACCTTTGGGGAATCGATACAACTGAAGACATTGTGTTCTTGGTGAATTCACTGTGTTGATCTATCTTGCATGATTCTTGCTATTTATCTTTTGTTAAGAAGTTCAACAGGAGGAAGAGGTGATGTATCTTCCAGATTTTCTTAGCATAGGTGGAGATAATTTGAAGACATGGTTTTCTGTACACTGGTGATCTTGCCAGATTTGTAAATGCTGCTTATCTGTTTCATTGAGAGTAGGAGCAGCCAGATTTAAACCTTCTTTATATTATGCTCTAGAATGGTATTCATTTTGGGTTAATCATTTGATTTGAAAAAGTTTTTAAGGAATGAAATTTTATCTTATGTTTTGTTTGAATGATGATTTACAATCTACTATTAAAGTTTGCACTGTGAATGAATGAAACTTTGTATCAATTATAGGTTAATTTTATTCTGCATTTCTAGTTTAAGAATTCCTTGGAAGATAACAAGTCTGATTAGTTGAATGAATCAACATCCTATTCAGTTTAAAAACCCTAATCTATCTTTTTCTATTTTGTTAAAACCCCTGGTTAAAGTAGGTTTAGATAAATGTTTGATCTTGCAACAATCCAGAAGCTCAAAACCAGCAGGCCCCTTGAACATTACAACCATATTGACCAATTTGTGAAACAACAATGTTGTGAACCAACATCAAAGACCTTGGGAAGTGATTAGTTTGATTACTGATTGTCTCTTTCAGGAGAGGTGAGATATTTTTACTTTACTTTTATCTTACCTGCATGTTGTGGGTCAATTTGGCACATCAACAAGAAACTGGCGCTAGAAGGAGGGCCATAAGAGGAGACTGGATAACATTGGGTCTTTCTCACCAGAGAGGTCCCATAGAGTTCTTTGATCAATTGAAAACCCACCACCTTTGATAGAACTCAAGACCCCAACAAGACACAAGATTCACAGGGTAACCATTCTACTACCCTTGTCAGCTCCACTCACTCCACCAGGCTTTTCACCAATACCCCAGTAGATACCTATGAATCCACCACCAAATCCACCTCAATTGCTATTACAGCTGGTTCAGCCCATCCAACAGTTGGCTCAACCCCCACCACTGCCACCAATGGAATTTTTTGTGAATAATCCCTCTCCATTGGGGACTATTCCTAGAGGCTTTCATGATATGCCTAAGAATCCTGAGAGATTCTATCCCAAATACATTCATGGTGAATCGAGGAATGCTGAAGAGCACATACAAGCTTTTAAGGATGCTTGTACCATAGCCCAGATAGCTCACCATGATGTGGTTTGTAGGTTGTTCCCTTATTCCTTAGGAGATATGGCATACAACTGGTACCTAAATCTTCCACAAGGTTCTATTCTTAGCTGGACCGATCTGGAGAATGCTTTCATCAATCAATTCAAAGTTTATGTGGATCCAACCATCTTGTTCCATCAATTTGCTACCATTAGGAAGGAGCCATGTGAATCACTGCCCTTGTTTAATACAAGGTTTCAACGAATGTATAGGAGATTGAAGGATCCCTATCTAGTTGCTAAGAATAGTGCCATTCAGGCATATTTTAGAGTTATAGACCCTTTGCTTGGCTTGTTCCTACAAAGGACTTATCAGCTAGCAGATATTGATTCTCTGTCTAAATTTTATCATCTAGCCATCAAGCTGCAACAATAAACTAGCTCTCAACAAAGGAACTTGGGAGGAGGTTTTCCTTCTATGGGGTATCAGATTCCTAACCCAACCCCTTTATTCAATACTGTCCTAGGGATGTCTCCTTCCCATTATGGACCTATGTCTGAGTTGCAGACTCAATCTCCCATTCCATTCTTTTCCAATGGAGCTCCTGACTTCTCTCAACAATCACAGGCTCATCACAATCCACATGGTCATCATAATCAAGTTGGAATACCAAATCCTATCGGTCAGCTACCTGTTGCTAAGAATGCTGAGAGTGAAAGGACAGTTCAACTCACAAACGAGGTGGAGACCTTAAAGAAAACTCTGTTTCAAGTCACAAATGACATGGCTCAGCTTAAACTGAACCCCTCTCAGAACCAAGGTAATTATGCTAATCAAGGTAATTATCCTAATTAGAATAATAATAATCAGGGTAATTATCAGAACAACAACAATCACAGCCAGAGGAATTATCAAGGCCAAAACTTCCCTAACCAAGGTTATCAAAATCATAATAGAGGATATAACCAAAGGCCTAATAACAATAGACAATGGAACACATATCCAAATAATGGTGGGGTTTCTCACAATTATCAAGCTAATGAGGACATGCCACATATTGCAAATGTGGCTGACCTCAATTTTATGACTAACTGGTGCAGGCTACATGATACTGCAACTCATTCTGAGGTGAATTGTCCTAAAATGGAGAAGGTTGTGAAGATGGCACAGGAAGATGCCCAAACATTCCAAGGGAATTCAAATAAAGGAGGTGGTTCAGTGGATACAACAATGGCTTCTGACCTCTTTGAAGAGGAACCTTCATTCCCAATGCAGAATGAGAATGAACCAGAGGAAGATGTGTATGATGCCCAAGCCTTTCAGACAAATGGAGGACACTTCCTAAGAAACCAGAATAAGGGTCCCTCCACTACATTAGCACCACCTAACCACATGGTGCCTCCGAATCAGAGTGCTGATAACAACCCTCCTCCACCAAAGGATCCGCTGGACTTCCCTAGTAAAGGTAATTTATCTGGTGTTTTCAAATATAATGCAAGTTATAACACTGAATTTGATATTGTTTCTGAGATGCAGAAACATAAAACCTCTTTATCATACTTTGACATCCTAAAATGGTGCCCTTCCCAATGAGATATAGTGTTGAAAGCTTTAGAAGAAGCTGATAAATAGAAAGGGAAAACCAAGGTGGCACCCGCTGCGAACATGAACACAACTTTGTTCAGAAACAAGGTAGGGACCCCACCATTTCTTTTAAGTTTGAGAATCTGTGGGAAGAATTTGAACAATTGTCTGCTAGATTTAGGGGCTTCTGGTAATATTATGCCATTTTCTGTATGCAAAAAATTGGGATTAAATCCTGTCCAAATAAACAAGAAGGCCATCCAACTTGATAAAATAGAGGTTAATGTAGTTGGAGAATTGAGAAATATACATGTACAAGTAGGGTCTGACCCTCAAATTCAAACCAATATGGATATTCAGGTAGCAGAAATTCCTGAGACTTACGGTATGCTTTTGAGCAGAGATCTAATGAAGAGTATAGGGGGATATCTCTCCCTTGACTTTTCACATATGTGGCTACCATGGGGGGAATGCCTACATAGATTAGGATTGAGAGTGAACCTCACCTCAAACATATCATTACTGAGTATGACTATTCGAACAAGGTAGCTTATTTTGAAACTGAGATAGGGGTTTATAAAGAGAGAAAACTCTGAATCTTTTAGTTCTTGATTCTAATGATTCGTAAATGCAAGAATTTCCTGATCCCATGATTATTGTAAACTAGAAGGTATTGATCAGGAAGTTGCAATAGGATTAGCTGGTCTTAGGGAAAGATATTGATTTGTGGAGTCTTCTACTCCCAAATTGGTCCAGGGTGCACTACCAAAATCATTCGGAATTGACCTGCCAACCCTGCATTAGTGTTCTAAATCATGTTTTCCAAATTGAAGAAACTAGCCCAAGTCACCTTGAGACCATTTCAGATCACTTCTCATTTGAAGCCAAAAATGCAATAATGTTAACCAGAGATAATATACCTTCAGAGGAAGTCCCTCCTCAAACTGAACTTACCCCGATTATAATATCAGATCAACATAGTTATATTGAACAACCCTAGGGTTTGTTTGATACCCCTGCACTCACAAGTATACCAAAACCCAAGGGGTTAGTCAAAGATACAGATAACTTTTAGAAAGATATCCTAGGATTACATGATATATCTGAGCGGGAATTGGATATTGCACTTGATGAACCTATTGAACACCCATTCCCAATATTTGATGCAAAAGATCAAGTGGCCCCACCTATGGTTTATCTTATCCAAGCACCCACAACAAGCTCAAAGAGATCAACCCCAACTCATAATCAGCTATGGAACCTCACGTTTGATGGATCCAAATCTAAAACAAGGTGTGGTGCTGGAATTGAGTTAACCAACCCAAAAGGGAAAACAATTTTTGCTTCTTACAGGTTACAGTTTGGATGCACTAACAATATAACAGAATATGAAGCATTAGCTCGGGGACTAATGTTCGCACATCAGAAGAAATTTACTGCCTTGATGGTTAAAAGAGATTCAAAAGTGATTATCAAGCAAGTACGCAGCTAGTACACATGTCACAATAAAAGGTTGGCAACTTATAGAAATCGGGTGTGGAACCTGATTGAAGACTTTGATGCTTTTGGGATTAGTTTAATCCCTAGAGAGGAGAATCAAATAGCTGATTCATTAGTTGTTGCTACAAGTACCCTGGAGCCCATACAAGGCTCCAAGCTCAAGAGATTCTTAGTAGAATTGATATCCACCCCAGCTGTCCCAGATAATGTCAGGAACTTTCAAGTCTTCGATGATGATCGACATATCCTTGCTTTTATAGAAAGTTCAGATGTTTTCGAAGGAAAAATCATCAATGAGTCTGACAAGAATCAAGGAAACTGGAACCCCGAGGACTGCGATACCGAAGGTGTCCTCAATTTAAAAAGTAATAGCATTCCCAAGGGAATGGTGGCCTTAGAAAGAATTTTTGATTCAGATCCAAGGGCTCGGGAAAAGGTATCAACTGAAGATAAGGGAGGTGAATATGAAGCTGTTAACTTAGTTGACTCTGGCCCTAAAAGGAATGTTTACATAGGGAAAGCCTGCCCTAAAGCAAGTAGAGAAGATATATTGAGGGAACTGAAGAAAGATATTGCTGCAATAGCTTGGGGGTATGAAGATCTAAAAAAAATTGATACTCCTGTGATAACTCATACTATTCCTTTGAAGCCTGAAGCTAGACCATTTCGACAGAAATAACGTCTTGTCAACACCCTGATTGAATCACTGATCTTTAAGGAAGTTCAGAAATTGCTTTCTGCAAGAATAATCTTCCTTGTACGACATTTAACATGGGTGGCTCACTTGGTCCTAGTTCATAAAAAGAATGGGGAGATCAGGCTATGTGTAGATTTCAAGAATCTGAATAGAGCTTCGGAAAAGGACAACTACCCACTCCCTTCTCTTGACGAAGTCTTGCAAACTGTCAATGGGTCTCAAATGATGTTGTTCCTAGATGGTTATTTTGGGTACAATCAAGTGATCGTTAATTATGAATACAAAATAAAGACAACCTTCACTACTAAGGGGGGAACATTTGCTTACAGGAGGATGCCATTTGGTTTGATAAACGCTGGAGCAACCTTTCAGCGTGCAATGGACGTAGCGTTCAAAGATTTGATTGGTAAGTGCATCATCATTTATATGGATGACCTAACAGTATTCTCTAAAGATAGACTAAACCATGTTGTAGACTTGGCTAAAGTTCTTGAAAGATGTATCCAATATGGTGTTTCTTTGAATCCTAAAAAGTGTGTGTTCAGGATTTCTGAAGGGAAACTTTTGGGACACATAATATTGGAAAGAGGGATATTGATAGATCCAAACCGAGTTGAGTCTATTCTGAAGTTAACCATGCCAGGAAGTAAGAAGGAGATGAGATCTTTCTTCGAAAAGATCAACTTTGTGAGGAAGTTTATCACAAGTTTTGCAGAAATTGTTAAACCTTTGAACGAAATGATGGAGAAAGATGCTAGAATAGAATGGAGTAATGAGGAAAAGGCTACTTTTTCTCAGGTTAAGCAATCCATTTTGGAGGCACCAGTCCTCACCAATCCTGACTACTTGAAGCCATTTTATATTTATTCTTTTGCTTCTGAACACTCATGTGTAGCTTTCCTGACACAACGAAGAGAGGAGGGGGATGAAAGGTTAATTGCCTTCATGAGCTCTCCGTTTAAGAATGCTGAAGTCAAGTACCCACCTCTTGAGAAACAAGCTTTTGCGTTGGTTAGAGCTGTCAAGAATTTTAGGCATTATATCCTTCGAAGTTAGATCATTGCTGTGGTTCCTGATGCTGCTGTGAAGTCTCTACTTATGTAGAGCGAGTTGGGAGAACGAAGGGGGAAATGGATGGCTATTTTGCAAGAGTTTGATTTGGAGATTCACCCTATGAAACTTGTCTGAGGTCAAGGCCTATCTAAAGCAATGGTAGATGCTGGTAAGAACATTATTTGTCAGCAGTACACAACACAGTCCTTTTCTAATTACCCTTGGTATGCCGATATAATTTATTTTGTGCTCAATAGTCAGTGCCCAGAGGGAATGAATACAACTCAGAGGAGAGCACTGAGAATGAAAAGCTCCCATTATATGCTCAAAGGAGGATTTTTATATAGAAAGAATTTTGAGGGGGTTTATCTATGATGCCTTGATCAACAAGAAGCTAAGCACACAATTGCTGAATTTCATGGGAAACATGGCATGGGTCATGGTTCTGTGGATTCTTTAGCACATCAGATCCTCAGATCTGGTTATTATTGGCCATGTGTGTTTAAGGATGCCCACCAACATGTAAGGACATGTCATATATGTCAAACTTTTGCATCAAGAGAGCGTCATCCAACCATGCCATTGTAGCCTGTTTATGAGGTAAGGCCATTTTCCCAATGGGCACTTAATTTTATTGGGGTAATTAACCCAAATTCTTCTGTAGGACATAAATTCATTTTGACTACCATAGATTACTGCATGAGATGGACAAAAGATATACCTTGCAAGAATAGCACAACGGAGGTAGTAATCAAGTTCCTCATTGAATGCATCACAACCACGTTTGGAGTACCCTTTGCACTGATATGTGACAATGGCCCTGCCTTTTCTTTTGCCGATTTCATTTCATGGGCTTATGATCATAAGATTGTTTTAAAGTATTCTTCAAACTATTATCCGTAAGGAAATGGAGTTGCAGAATCAACTAATAAGAATCTCCTAGGAGTAATCAAAAAACTGTTAGAGAACAATCCTAGAGACTGTCATACCCAGTTAAGATTTGCATTATGGGTAGATAGGAATAGGATCAAGGCTGTGTTGAAGACTTCACCGTTTAAGCTAGTGTATGGCCAAGAACCCGTGTTCCCTATTCACTTGCAAATACCTGTCCTGAAATTTATGTAGGAATTTTACTCTAGTGATGATAGGATTGAAGGTTAGCTGGCTTGCTGAAATTAGAACAGCAAAGAGATGCTGCTTTGTAGCAATTCTTTAGGCACTAGGTTGTTGTCAAACGTTGGTTTGACAAAAGAGCCAAAGTCAAGGCTTTCAGGATATCAGACCTTGTCTTACTGTGGTATAAAGCCAATGAAAAGAGGGGTGACCACTAGAAGTTTGATACGCTCTAGTTGGGTCCCTATCAAATTGCTGAAATCCTAGGAGAAAATGCTTTTCAATTGAGTAGTTTAAATGGAGAACCTATCCCATTGCCTGTCAATGGATTTTCAAACATTATTTTAGATTGTAAAAGGTTTGGTATTTTGTTGGGTTGTATGTATGTAAATAATTTGCTGTTCCGTTCGTTTTGTTTTTTTGTTTTTCCTTTTTGCGGGGCCCTTCATTTTATCCAGTTGGGAAAGGGGGTTGTTATCTGAAGTATACTTTGGTTACTAGGAGAGAAGTTAGTTTAGATATTTTCAAGTTTTCTGATTAGATGATTTTGTCCTAAATTCATTATTTTATGTCCATTGTCAATGAGATTTGTGGAAAGTCACTGAGAACAAGGTGTAAAGTAAGCAATCTTCAATAACTACGATTGAATCTGTCACAAATCATCAGAAAAATCTCATTTTATAATGGTATATTTGTCTTAAGATGATGGTGTTGCAAGATTTGAGTGAAAAATCCGATTCCCCATATGCTATTATGAGGTCCATGGTAGTTTTCAACGCAATACAGATGTTGGACATCTAACATATTGAGGAGTTGAATGAAGGAACTTCAGGAAAAAAAAGAGAAAAGAGAACCATCTAAGAAAAGAAAACTCAATATTTAATGGGTGATTCCAGTATCTCTATCAGGGCTATGGACGCTTGACTGGTAGTAGAGCAATGCTGTGAGAAAACTAGAGGTATCTCCGTCGGAGCTATGAATGCTTGACTGGCAGCGGAGCAATGCCCAAGATATCATTGCACAACAGTTAAAGGGAATCAACTCATGTAGTTCAAATCTTGCGCATAATTGTTCAAAAGATGAGGAAAACTTTGTAAAAGGGTGATGCGCCATCAAGCACACACATAGATTCAGGGGTAGCCAATGTTGATTTACATTTGAGATTCTAGCTCAACCTTGTTTGCTGAAACTAACCTAACTGGAATTGTGATGTCCATAAACCAGGAGTTTTGGGTAACCGAATCCCTCAGTTTCTTGAAAATGGTTAAACCATTTTCCCAGCTAAGTCACTATGCAACCCCATTTTAAATTTTATTAAAATGGGACCCTCTTTTGCTTTCGCTCTTTGTGTTTTTCCCCCTTCAATTTTGAGGTTTTTTGCTTTGCCTTGGCATGTGATTAATATGTTTATCTTGCTTATCCAAGTGTTTTTCCCAAGTTGAATGTTGAAAATCTTATGTTTTGGGAGAAGTTTGGGTTTTTACCTTGGTTCGGGATTTTCTGGTCTGTCCGGATTTTCCCAGTTTTTTTCCAAACTTCGGTTTCAAGGCTCGTGTTCGGGTTTTTGAGCAAGTTTGGGATTGTCCTCCCTGTTCGGATTTTCCCGGATTGCACTTGAAGTCCAACTTGTCCTATTTTGCGCCGAGTTCAGAGATTTTTGGCCTTCGCGGAATTCCGCCCGGGTCAGATTTTTCTTGATTTCTGTTTGGCTGTCGGGTTTCCGAGTTTGGTCAATTTTTGAAACTTTTTGTCGTTTTGTTTTATCATTTGCATTCTCCTAAGTTGAGATGTTCAATCTTGTTGTGCTTTAAAACACTATGGTCTTGCTTAGAGTTTGAATTCCTGTGTGTGTGGGCATTTCATGGCTTGCCCTGTGTGTTCATGGTTAAAATCTAGAATTTCATGCCTAGGGCGTCGCCATTTCGTCTTGATCTGCTTTTGATTGAGCCTAGGATTCAAAGAAGATCTGTAGGAGGCTCATGTTAAGTGATGTCTATGCCCAGGGTCCTCAAATTTGTGACCTCCGGTCAATTTGAGTGAAGTCATGGCTGGTTTTCAGGTTTTCTATCGACCTCGGGATTTTCCTGCCCAGTCGGATTTTCCTAGATCCCTTCAATTTCCCGAAATGTGTTGGTGTTCGGAGTTCAACCCTTTTCGCAGAAATTCGGTTTGGCCATATTTTTCTAGATTTTTTGGGAGGCATTGTGGAACGAGGAAATTTGGTAAAATGGATGATTCTAATGATAAATTCTTATGTTTCCATGCTTTAATTTGGTAAATTGCTCAGTGATCATGCATTATTTTTTTATTTTTAATAATCTATTATTGATGATGGTGCCTCATCGGGAGAATCCACCTGTTCAAAATTTTTTGAAATTCCTCCCAGGCTTGTTTTCCCCGGTTAGCTTGAAATCCTGAACTACTTAGTTTTTACGCTTAAGGGTTGATTTAATGGTTTTATCATGATTTTGAGCTAACACTTTGATGAAATGTTATCAATAATTGGATTCTCACATTGGTGTTTGATTGATGCAGGCCAATTCTGGCAAGGCAGTGGTTGGAAAGGCTAAGAGAGACACAAAGGGATCTTCCATCTCTGTAGCAACAAAGAAAATGAAGCTAGACAAAAGAGTAGGATTCTTGAGGGCAGGGTGACGTCAGTATGGTTGGAGGTTTTAGGTCTGAATATGCACACCTTGCTACAAAGGATTAAGGCTATCATGGGATACAGTAACTGGACACCAGCTGGATGATGCAGTGACCTGTAGTGCAATCATCAATGAATATCTATCCATCAAGGGATACTGAGACAATACGATGGGACATATCTGAAGAATAACATTAATGCTATTGAATGGCGAACTAGGGTTTTGCCTATGCCACTTGTGGACAACTTGCAAAGGACGTTCTTGATGATGAAGGCCAGAATGGAGCAAGGTATGGGCGATGTGGGGGAAGCAGTTAATGCAAAGCCACATTGAAAGTCGTGCTTCCTCATCGTTTCGCTTTGCCTCTTCTTCACGCGTTTTGGTTCGAGTTATGTGGGAGATACTGGGCCGATCTAGTTGTTTCCCTTGCATTTAATGCATGTTTGAATTTGTTTCAAGTTCTTCTAGGGCCGACTTGCTCTATAACCGACTTATTTTGTAAACCCTAAACTGCACCGACGCATCTGACGCATTTTAGAAATATAGCATTTTCACCTCTTTTGTGGCTATCTTTTGAGCGGCTGGAGATATTGAATCTTTTGTTAGGGTTAGAAGGTTGTTAGAAAGTGAGAAATTGAATGTTAGAGCGAATTTAGCAGTAGAGTAGAAGTAGAGTAGGAGTTAGAAGTTATTTTATTCTGAGCGGTTGCTGTAATACAAAAGATTCGAACTATTGCTATCTTTGGGGTTTCGATACAACTGAAGACATTGCGTTCTTGGTGAATTCATTGTGTTGATCTATCTTGCATGATTCTTGCTATTTATCTTTTGTTAAGAAGTTCAACAGGAGGAAGAGGTGATGTATCTTCCAGATTTTCTTAGCATAGGTGGAGATAATTTGAAGACATGGTTTTCTGTACATTGGTGATCTTGCCAGATTTGTAAATGCTTCTTATCTATTTCATTGACAATAGGAGCAACCAAATTTAAACCTTCTTATATTATGCTCTAGAATGGTATTCATTTTGGGTTAATCATTTGATTTGAAAAAAATTTTAAGGAATGAAATTTTATCTTATGTTTTGTTTGAATGATGATTTGCAATCTACTGTTAAAGTTTGCACTGTGAATGAATGAAACTTTGTATCAATTACAGGTTAATTTTATTCTGCAGTTCTAGTTTAAGAATTCCTTGGAAGGTAGCAAGTTTGATTAGTTGAATGAATCAACATCATTTTCAGTTTAAAAACCTTGATCTATCTTTTTCTATTTCTTTAAAACCCTTAGTTAAAGTATGTTTAGACAAATGTTTGATCTTGCAACAATCCAGAAGCTCAAAACCAGCAGGCCCCTTGAACATTACAACCATATTGACTACTTCATGAAACAACAACATTGTGAACCAACATCAAAGACCTTGGGAGGTGATTAGTTTGATTACTAATTATCTCTTTCAGGAGAGGTGAGATATTTTTACTTTACTTTTATCTTACTTGCATGTTGTGGGGCAATTTGGCACATCAACAAGAATGAAAAATTCTATTAATGAGACTAAGTTTAATTTGATTGTACGCCTTCATTTCATGATGAAAGAGTTTAATTTGATTGTACGCCTTCATTTCGTGATGAAAGGATGATAAATCCTAATGATGAAACTAGGCTTAAAAATCAAATATATGATAAGTTTGATGATTTAGGTACTTTAAGATGTTTAGATCTAGGTTTAGATTAGAGAATTCCACTTGTAGAGGTCAGTTTTAACAAGATTAGACTCTGTGGTATTTGAGGAATGATTCTAGATTGAAAAAGATTTTGAATTTTGGCTCAAACTGCAAAACAAGGGATAAATGTAACTCTCGGGTTTTGCATTTAATGGATGTGCTAAAACAGAACCCGGATGTGCTAAAAGATTTGATAGATGCGTTAAAACATAGGATGGATGCGCTAGAAAATTGCATAGATGCGCTATAAGATTTCCTAAATGCACTGGAGTAGAGGGTCGATGCGCTAAAATATGCAGTGGATGCGCTATAACAAAGAGTGAATGCGCTGGAAGATTGCACAAATGCGCTATAAAAATTCCTGTATGTGCTATAACGAAAGACAAATGTGTTGTAAGATTGCACTTATGTGAAATAAGATTGATTGCATGCACTAAAAAAAGGGTCTATGCACTAAAAGACTGCACAGACTCACTATAAAATTGATTGGATGCTTTGGAAAAGAGGACAAATCCGCTATTCTAGAAAATTTCAATGTTTTGGCAGTCTATCTTGTTTTTAATCCGTGAATATGAATGTTACCAAGGTGCAATTTGTTGAAAAATGGATTTTGCTTAGTTTCCAGCTTGTAAGTTGCAAGTATCAAGTGTTCAAATAGATGATTTTTGAATCAAGGTTTTCACTTCCATTGTGTGATGTTTTGTTTGACATTTGTTTGAAAACACATTGGTAAAACACATCAAACATATACAACTTAAGGCTGTGTAGGACAATATTCACTAGATTCCCACTTGGATTTTACTCCAACTGTGCCTAATTTTAGAGGATGATTAGATGCTTGACTCCACTAGCTCCCCTCCATGACACTCACTTCTTAGGGCAGCCAAGCATCAATACCCATGAATCTCCCATGACATACTTCTCATCTCTACTAAAAGCCACAAAAATGTGGGACGGCTTCAAAATGACCATTCTTGTGCCAGTAAATAGAATAAGGATTTTGGCCTTCTAAACAAGAGGTTCTAGTATATGCATTCCGTTTGTGGGGGATCATCCATACGACAAGAGACCATTGCTGCCCTTCTTGTTGGAACAATCCTCGTGATACTTGAACTTTCCTCAAGTAGCCACATTTATATCCTGGTTGGAAGTCGCTTGGCTTTAGCGTGTTACCGATTGGGTCGTTCCCTTGGGTGATTACTTTTTCCCACAAGGCAGGCCCTCTATGGATAAAACAAAATAAAAGAAAATGGGTCTGGCTTTTTGTCACCCAGTTAAGGGGAGAGCATATGCCTACCATTCATCAAGCATGGAAGAAATGGTGTTCTTTAACCTTCTAATTAAGCTAGATGCTTATCTTAATAAAAAAAAAACATTAAATAACTCCAGCCCTTGCATAAATCATCAATAGTTTGATAAGATTGTCTTTGACTAGTGTATAGAAGTACCTACAAGCAGAAAACACCAATTAGTTCTTAAATTTTTAAGATATTGCAGATTTGAACAGATGCACTAAAACACTCATCTAATGTGCTAAAATATTATCCCAATGTGCTAAAATAGATACTCTATGCGCTAAAAGAACTCATGTATGTGCTAAAATAACTAACGAATGCACTAAAAGAATTGATGAATGTGCTAAAAAAATTGATGAATGCGCTAAAAGAAGTAATGAATGCACTAAAGTGTTGTCTAAAAGCACTGAAGGACTCCCTGAATGCACTAAAAAATTTGCTGAATGCGTTGAAAGAAATGTCGTATGCACCAAAACAGACCCCAGATGTGCTGAAAGAGTTGTCGTATGCATCGAAAAAGATGTCGTATGCGCTGAAACAGACCACAAATGTGCTAAAAAAGTTGTCATATGCACCGAAAGAACTCACTGTTGTGCTAAAATGTCATGTCCAGCCTGTAAAAAAAACTTTTCTAGAAAATTGTTAAAAATGGGGTTTGGCCCCACGGTGGGCACCAATTTATGTGTGTGTGAAATGTGGGAGAGTTAGTAAATAAATACTAAAGTACACAAACACCAATGAGATATATTATATTAGAGATTTAATCAATAAAACTGAATCAAATTGAAACAAGATTAAATTCCTAAAAACGTTCCATTGTTCTCTATTCTCAAGGATTTATTAAACCATATTGGCTCTCAGATTTTGTATATGCACTATGGTTGTTGAAATGACAACTTGAGAAATGAGATGCTATTCAAAATGCAAGAAATCTAAGTGATGAAAGCCATGATGCCATGATAATAGGAATATTGACAAATATGGATAATGTTGTGAAACTATGTGATACAAATGTTGTAATAACAAGTTAAAATGATTCCACATATGCTCAAATGACCATTGATATGATGATTTAAAATGCAACTATAAATCAAAACATGATTTAAAATGCAACTCTAAAACAAAACATGATTCTAAGTCAACATGATGCTACAATGCAAACTTGTTAAAATGCTAAACAATGATATAAGACTCCAAATGCTCCAATGCTCCAAAGCTATTCCTGCATAATAACTCTACTCAAATGTGGGATGCAAAATACTATAGCAAAGGGTTGTATTTATAGAATTTCCAAGCATCTTGTGATGTGGCAGTGATCGACGGTCAAAATTCAAACAAGAGGGATGAACAGTGGAGATGGAGAGAATCAAGAAGAATGTTCCCTTGACCAAAGACAACATGCCAAATGGATGAAGGAATCCCTTGACCAAAGACAACATACCAAATGGATGGAGGAATAAAGTGTGTGATAAAAAGACCATGTGTTTGAAAGTTTGTTGAAGATAATTCAAATTAAAAATTAGAATTATTTAATTTCATGTGACCTTGGTGAGGTGGCATGAAAAGTTGTAGACATGTGCTTGAATTCCAAATTTGGGACTAGTGAGAATTAATTAAATAAAATAAATTTTAGAAATTTGTTTATTTAATTAAATTAGAGGAATGCGATTTTAGATTTAGAGAATTAGAAGATATGAACTATATAAATAAATTGATAATTTATTTATAAGTAGTTGAAATATTAATTAAATAACTAGTATTTAATTAATTAAATGCCTTGACCGATTTTAGGTGTATACAAAACCTATTCACATTGAACCACCCAAACAACCAAAAAAAATTCACTTAAGGGTTAAAGTTCGGGAAAAGAAGAAAGAACAAAAGGGTGACCATCCAAAGAGCTAGTTAAGAAGAGAGCACACTTACCTTTATATATAATCCAGAATAATCCATCTTTAATGAGAGTGGATCCCCTTTTAATAGTGCTCCAAATCATAGATCCCTTACCAGTCAATTCCATTAGTGGAATGTCCTCACTAACAACTCCTAAATATTTAAATTGAGAATGCGAGCCCAAGGCTGCTCTGAAAATTTATGCCACCTCCAATATAATTTTGTAGCAAGAGCTTGACTTTTAAACTCCGACTACCTAAGACCAAGACCACCATTCTCGTTTAGTTTACACACCTAGTCTCAAATCACCAGACTCCATTTTTTATTCTCAAGATTACCTACCCATAGAATTTTTTTGGCAAGGGAATCAAGATCTTTGAGGAAGCTCTTAGGGGTAGAAAGCACCATGAACCTATATAGAGGGAGAGATTGTAATACAAAGGCTAAAAGGGTCAATCTACTAGCAAAAAATGACCATCTAGAAGTCAAATGGTTAACCTTTGATCAAAATTTGTCTAGGATCTTCTGTCAACGAATCTTATTTAAGGTACTAGCACAAAGGGGGATACCCAAATAATCTATAGGTATTAATACCATTTTGAGAGTAAATAATGTTAGTAATTCTATTATGGATCAAAACAAGAGTATTGAAGAAGAAGGTACTAGACTTGTCCTCATTAATTTATTGACCAAACACAACTAGGTATATATCCAGAGCTTTCCTAAAGTGAACCACCTTATCAATTCTAGCAAGACCCATAAGAGCAGTGTCATCCACAAACTAGAGCCGAGACTAAGAATCCAAACCACATGCCCAACTCCAACAATGAATGAGGCCCATTTTCTTATGTTGCTTCAACATCCTACCAAGACCCTCAACCATTAAGATAAACAAGTAAGGGGATAGTGGGTCTCCTTTCTCAATTCCCCAAGAAGCAAAAAAGGTAGGAAAGGGGGAACCATTAACCAAAATGGAAAAGTAGGAAGAGGTCACACAACTCATGACCCAAGAGACCCACTTTGAATGGAAGCTAAAAGCTAATAAGAAACACTGGAGGAAGGACCACTTGACCCTATCATAGGCTTTAGAAATATCCAGTTTAATGAACATGTCCTTCTCCTTGAAATAAGATATGGAATGGATAGCCTTGGCTGCCACCACTATACCATCAAAAATCCATCTCCCTTTGACAAAACCTCCCTGTTCCAAGGAAATCAAGGGAACCAAACAAATCTTCAACATTTCAACAATTAACTTAGTGATAATCTTGAAGGACACATTACATAATGCAATAGGTTGAAAAGAATATAAGGAATTGACACCCTCCTTTGTAGGAATATAAAGAAAGGTGGAATTTATGGCCTTAAGCATCTTCTTGTTAGTTTGAGATTCACGAACAACTTCCTACAAATCTAATTTGATGGTATCACAAAACTCTTAAAAAAAATCTATAGGAAAACCATCAAGTTGAGGGATCATGCCTTTATTCATCAAAAACCACACTATTTTCAAGCTCCTCTAAAGAGATGGGTGCTAAAAGAGAGTTATTCATATCATCTGAGACCACAAAAGGAATTCAATCCAAGACAAGAATCTCCTCAACCAAAGCATGTGGACTATTCTCTATGAAAAGAGTAAAACCTGACCACCTCCTAATTAATTGCTTAGAATAAATATATTTTTTCCCCTTGGGCTAATATAGGAGAGGAAATAATGTTACCACTTCTATGATTCTTTACCTTATTACAAAAAAAGGTGATATTTTTGTCCCCTTCCTGAAGCCAATCTATGTGAGATTTTTTTTCGAAAAAATCTCTTCTCGTAGCTCTCATTTAGAAAGTTCCATGGAGCATATAGTTTCTCCATGATCATTCCCTCTTCTTTAGTTTTGAATGTGATGCTATTAAGATGGCCCTACACTTATTTCTTCATAAGGAAGATGTTACCAAAATCAGTTCTATTTCATTTCTTGAGCTTGTATCTTAAAAATTAGAGTCTCTTAAAAAAGGAGAACATTACAGTGCCAAAAGCAAGCTTCCCTTCTCACCACCACTACTCCACTAATTGGTACAAATTAGGAACACAAAGCCACATAAGTTGAAATTTAAAAGGAGGTTTTTTATACAAAGATAATGAAGAGGAAGAGAATTTTATCATCCAACGATTTGAACCTTTCCACCCCAGGATTTCAAAGGAAGAGTCCAATTATTACCAAGCCAAAAATTAGAAACAAGAAACCTAAAGTCTCTCAGAAATAGACCCCTTCCACACCTTTTATTATTCCATATGAAAGTTCCATTATTATGTTTCCCTTCCACTTAGCTTGAAAAATGAGGTATTATCACACATCAAGGAAGAAGAGGGCCCTAGACAACTAACTCCTTCATATTTTTCCCTCAAACTACAAATAGAATTAAAGTCTTCTACCAAAATCCATGTACACAAAGTAAGAGAGCGAATAGATCTAATATGAGACTAAAGAAACATAATACTTAAAAAATCATTAGGTGAATGAACATTAGTAAGGATAATAATTGATCCTGAATCAAATCAAGATGCCAATAGAGAAAGTGAGTTCCTACTAGCCATCCAACAAAGAGGCATGATCATACAAGGGTCCTAGAGACAAAAAATTCCTCCAAACAATCCTTGGGAACCAACACAAGGGTCCTAGGGTCATGAATATGAGTATTAGGATTGAGGAAGACCCCTCAAGAGGACATGCAGGTTCAAGAAGGTATGGGTGTTCTCTCGAAATGTATGAGAAGATGCAAGATAATGAGGAAGATGAGGGAAAAAGATGGATAGAAGGAAATATGGAAGGATGAAGAGATAACGGGAGGAGATGACAAGTAAGAAATTACAAAAGGATTAAAGACAAACATGGCATTTCACTAATCGAGTTAAAAATCCAGGATTGACTAATGATGGATGAAGTGTTGTTGATGTGGGAACAATATATATTGAAACAACATAAAGGATTAGGAAGGATACATCCTAATGGTAATGATTGGATTTGGATCAAGACTTTTAGCAAGGATAGGAAGAAGATCAAGGATGTGATTGGATGACTTGTGCATAGATTTCAAATTGGATTGCACAAATTAGGATTTTCTTGCAATGTAGGATTTCTAGGAGCATTGAGATAGATGGATATGATGGGTGAAAAGATGCTTAGACTAAGAAATTTATATTAGTATAAAAGGAACCTAATTGATAATGAAAATGGATGCCAATGATTAATGGATGATTAGGATGGATGCAAATGAGAGTCGATGGATGCAAGTTTCATGCCATGGTAAGACAAACACAAGAGAAAACTCAATAGAAGAATGATGGATAAGGATTCATGTGCACATAAAACTAATGATTAAGTGGAGGTAAGAAAATGGACAAGATAGGTTGATGGGAGATAAGGATATAGATGAATGGATTAGAAACATGTAGAATAAATGGATGGAGGATTTGGGGCACCAAGTTAAGACTACCATGTAGTGAGCACTTAATTTTATTTAGCATGAGATACTATGAACCAATATATTAAGAACTGAGGTGAATGTATATCACATGAATAGGACCAAGGCAACAAATAAGATGGTTAGTCCAACATCTCACAAAGTCACAAGGAACTTTGGTGGGCATGATGTTGAGAAACCATAAAAAAAGGTTGTTAAGGACCTCAGCAAGTATAGTGTGGGACAACCATAAAAAAACAACACATGAAATCCAAGACATTCTCCTATTTCTATCATTCGAAGCACACCATGATATGATGGATTGTGGTGACCCTGAGTAGGTAGAATAGTAAGCTCAAAAGAAAGATACCAAAGATACCAAAAGCACCAATGAAATAACAATATTTATTATCTTTTTCGATAAGGATGATGGATTGGATAGATGTGTCCTATGGTGAGGAACAATATATATTACAAAGGCCAAAGATGGATGGGTAGGACCTAGGATTATCATGACAAGAGATGATCAAGATACCTAAAACCCAAGGGGGATAATGGATTTTGTTGAAGGACTAGCTTGATAGAGGATTCTTGGCGACACAACAAACACAACGATGGGTCTAGATGAGGATAGAAGATTGACACTATTTATAAGATTCCAAATATATACACGATATACAATATTTGTATATGATGAGTTTGCTTGATATTATAGACACTTAAAAATGTCCTGAATGATATTACACACTCAAATTTGATGTACTAACACTGTTTCATCCTAAAACCCATCCTCTTTTTGCTTAATTTATTAAATTAGCCTAGCTATTTAATTAATTGTATCATTTTCATCTATTAATTTAATTAATATAATTAGGTTAATTCCTACCCCTTTCATGCTAACCCTTCATCCTGTTAAATTGGATAAATCAAATTATCTAATTAATCCCTAAATCCTCTTATTTAATTAAATAACCCTAAAGCTATTTAATTAAATATCATATCACATCCCCTTGTTTTCATTAAATCATTTATTTAACGGATATCATTTAATTCATCTAATTTGCATAATTGAAACTTTGTTTAATTGTCAAATTACTAATTAAATCTAATCCTCAAGGGAATATTCCTCCTTTGTACATTCCTCCAAAAAGGGAATATCCTCATGGAATATTCCTTCCTCTTTGCATATTAAAATTTGGTTTTAATTACCTAAATGACTAATTTTCCTCCAAAAGGGAATATTCTCATAGAATATTCTTTCCCTTTGTACTCATTTGAAAAAGGGAATATTCTTTTTTTGAAACAAACTTTCAACAAGACTTCTTGTGCAAGTTTTGAAAGTGTGTCTGTTTGGATGAATGTAAGCCCTTGATTAAATATCATCTTACATCCTTAACCCTTGATGGGAATCCATGATCCATGCCCCCATCTTCCTTCCATTCTAACCGTTGATTGTTCCTTTTGATCTTGACCATCAGTTTCATTTTTCATATTCTATAAATAGACCTTGCATCTATTGAATAGGGATCCACCTTTTTAGAGAAAACTTATGCTTTTGAAACTCATCCATCCATCTTTTAATAGTAAACTTATGTTGTTAAAATCACTCTCATCTCGCATCCATATTTTGTGTTTTAAAAGCATTTTAGTTTAATTTTCTTGCATCATATTATCTTAGAGCATCCATTAATGGCTTCCATGGTAACTTAGTTGCATCCATTTAGTATATTTTGAAACTAAGGTTTTAATCTTTCGAATCTTGCATACATTTAGAATAGCTTTGCATACACCCACATGGATCATCTTAGCATATATCATGTTAATCTAGCTTTCATCACGTTTTATCACACATCTCTCATTAGTTTTGTTGATTCTCTTCAATAGAATCAATTAAAACAAGCTCATTATCAAAGGGATTGGGAAAGGGTCACCATTCCACATCAATGCAACACCACTCCCCAAATAGGATAATTTTCAATGGCATAGAGTAGATGTTTGTTAAGCTTTCATGTTTTAAATTGTTAGTTTTAATGGCTTCTTCATTTTTGTTTAAATTGAATGATCTTATTGGGACTGATGCATAGTGGCTTAAATATGCTTCGAATCCTCATGGATCAAGTGTAGTTAACCTATACTACATCATTGGTCACATTTTGGTGCTATAAGGAGGGCATGAACTAATCAATTTGACATATTTCTCTTTAGGTTTTCATTTTGCTTGTGTTTGTAGATTCAATGACGCTATTGAAGATTCACTGATGCACTTTGGACATGTTGCTATACAACGATGCATTTGATCTTGAAAATAGCGATGCATGTTTAATTTAGTGACACATAATTAAATTTTATCATCGCCTATTTAAATAGCGATGCTAGATTCATTTTTAATTGCAACATGAATTTTAATTTAGCGATGCATTTGATCTGGTGACAAATTTGACATCACTGTTTACTGTAGAGCGATGCATCAAGTTTTTCAATACAACAACACACTTGTGATATAGTGAAGCTATTGATGGAAATTCAACGACACAATTGATTTTAGTGTCGCTATTTACTGGTAAACAAAAAATGAACTTGAATTTTGACATGTGTTTTAATTTTTTGATTTCATCTGATTGCTAACATGTCACTGACTTCTCATTTTTTTCGTGAGGCTAACTGGTTTTGCAGGTTTGGGAAATAAAATTCAAAGTGGAGGAGCATATTGTCATTTGATTATAATTGTAACAAGTGTTTTGACACTTATGGGGATATTATAACCCATTTTTTATGCTTTATTTCACGTTTTAGGACCAAACTAGATTTCTTTTGGGTTTAAAATGAATGTTCAAATTGGTTAAAATTGAACCCTCACATCATTATGCTTGTTGGTTTAAAATTGAACAAAACAACCTACATACTTCATTTAGTGCCTAAAAAAAATTCATTATGCTTGTCAAGGTTAAAATGAACATGTGTCTAATTTGCTTATGTATGCTTGTTATGCGTATCCTCTTCCCTTGCGCTTCATGCGATCTTGGGTGAAGAGAAACACACAAGTATACTTTTCTTATTGGAAGTGCTTATCCTCTCCCCTTGCGCCTTTTGGAATCTTGGGTGACAAAAAGCATTTTACACTTCAAACATGTGTTACTTTTAGTGGGCATGCCTCCCAACTTGTGAGAGGGAATGACCCAAGTGGTACTTTCATTTCAGTCCACTATATAAATAATTGGTGTGACGAACGTCATTAACTAGTTGGTGTAGTTAAACTCTACCGACAAAAGTCTCCTCTAGTATCCGTGTGATACGTTAAAACCCTTAGATGTTTCTAAGGGCTAGGAGGCCTCTTAATTGAGTGAATTCACCGCATGTATAGCACCAATTTATCCTAAAATTCTAAATTAAGAACCTTTTTTGTTGTGGTTCACCATTTCCTCCGAAGTGTATTTTGAACCGTTCCAAGAAGTTACTACCATGTTTGGTTTTTGGTTGAGGCAATAAAGCAAATAGGGAAGGGACTCCTTTTCTTGGCATGTCAAGACATTACATTTCCTTGACAGCCTATTTGTCTATTCCATCTTCATGGATTAATCATCTCTTAGGGGATGATGGTAAGTCTAATAAGAAATACACACCTAAACTATGATTTTTCATGCTTGTGAGTCAGTTTAATACTTGCTTGGTTCCAAAACAATTTCAAACAAACATCAACAAGTCTTTTCAAAATTTCAAACCCTTTGGTCTACGTATGGATACCCTTTGAAAAAATCCTTAATATTGATGCTTTTCCTAAGTATTTATATCCTTAGAGACTTCTAAATATTTTGGTTTACATCTATATCCATACTTCCCAAATTTAACCTAGGTAACTATGCCCCTAATTTCATGCTTTTCACAAAAATGAATGATGTTTTTGACATAGACATTTAGTTGGAAACTTAAGAAATACAAGTGCTTGTGGTAAAAAGAAACTCATTTAAGCAAGATAAATTGACAAATTGAACCCCACATGACCATTTGGTGTCTGAGCGCTCTAATTGAATAACCAAACCTTACACCTGCTATCATTCAACCAAAATTTGAACTAATTGAAGGAGAACAAATGTATATAATTAGTGGTTTGATAAGCTTCACTTTTGAAATGATGGAAACACCAAACCAATGGAGAAACACAACAAACATCTTAGACGAACAAGAGGAAAATATCGATATTGTGGTTGGAAGGCCCATATTACCACCTCCCACGTGGAAATAAATATCCACTTTTTTGTGATCTTGTGCTTCTCTAAATGATCTATCAAAAAATAAAAATACCCAAGAGAAGGTCTACATGTCGTTATTTCAAACATAGACATCATAGTGCAAAGTATATTGGGAGACATATCTTAAGGAATTATCGTAACCAAGATATATCAACAAGGAGACATTTTCCATGTTATTTCATGGACAAAACAGATCTACACATTTCACAAGAACTTCTCCTTAATCATTGAGTCCTTAGGGTTTGAACACTTTAGAGGTCTAGCATGTTTCTCACTACCATGGTCTTGGAAAACAAAGGTTCACTCTAGGTCAACATTGGGTCAAACATTTCATCCATCCCTCATCATATTTCATCCTTCACTTCACCAAACTTTGCAAACTCTTGAACACACCAACACTTTGGACTTAGACATCTATTGAATCCAAACCCTAACTTACCTACTTTTTATGTGAAATGAATCCTTTTCCATGCATTTAGTTAAGTTAGTTATCACTCTTAGACTAGTTTATCTTGAAGGTCACAAGTCTACCTTAAAGATTCACAAGTTCATTAACATCATTTATCCAAACATTAGAACAATCAAACCTTTAAGTCAAAAGTGTTGTCCCAAAACATTTGCAAAGATCACTTCCCACATCATTCACCTTTTTCATCTCCCATTATCACCGTTGCTCCAAAAAGACTTAGAGAGTCCCTTTTACCAAGATTTGAGTCAACTAGAGAGTTTAAAAATTACAAATCTCAACATATAACTCTCCCATAGGTGATCCAAAATTTATGGTAAAGACAAGATCACAACACAAGAGAATCATTGAAAAAACCAAAGTTGCATTCACTTTAAGTGATACCAGTCCTCAAGAATTTGATCAAAGAAGTCATGTTACCCCATCACAACAACCCTTGTCTCCATTAGGGCCATATGAGATAGAAGATGTCATGAACAACCCGTTTTGACTTACTAAGGAAGAAATCATGGAGTACAAACAAGAACATCAAGCCTTAGAAAATGTAGCTCCAATTTCCCCCTTTTATTGCACAACCCTTGACACAAGGCCTTCATCCACCATTCAAATGACTCCATCACTACGGCTAAGTCAAACACTCATTCCTCGTATTGGAGCTAGTCTTGCCAAGGACTTTGGCCACACTCTTCCATTGGAAAGCAACACACTAGTGGGTACCCTAAACACCAATCCATCTCAAAACACCACTTGGATACCAAAATTTGGTGCTCCTCCCATTCCCAAGAATCCTCTACATCACCATAAACCACTTACACTTCATGAATCCATGAAAACCTCAAGATATCGAGGGCACCCATCTTCATCCATCCCCACAAGTACCACAAGTGTGTCCAATGTCATGCAAGGTAGTATGGGCCAAGTGTCTCAAATAGACCCAAAAGGGCATGTCAATACCCTTACACAAAATCAACCTTCAATGCAACATGGGACATCTTCATCCAATCCTCTCGTTAATGCATCCAACCCAATGGTTATCCAAAACACATCTATCCCATCCATCATCAACCCAAATCAAAACAACACCTTGCTCACGAACCCCATCAACCAAGGTAATACCTTGGCCACATCCCAAACACAAGGAAATCCCCAAAACATTGATCAAGGGGACCCTTTCAATCAATGGACTCAAGGTCCTAATGTGTCATTACCATCACAATATCTAATGTCACCATCATCATCTTTCCCCTCGGTCCCTCTCATCATGCAAAATTAAATGGGACCTCAAACTTACATTCCTCCATCCCAATCCACCATCTTACAAGGAATGATAAACCAAGGGAACTCCCAACATCTCATCAAAAACCCACAACCCATGCTAAACATCAACACCCAAAACTCATCATAGATGTCCCAACAACTAACCGATCCAACATTGCAAGCACATGCATTAGATTTACAACAAGCACAACAGGCTTATCAACAAGTCGTTCAACAAAAACAACAACAAGCAACCTTAGTAGCACAAGAAGAAGAAGAAGAAGAAGAAGAAGAAGAAGAAGAGGAAGTAGCCGTAGCACAACAAAAATAGAAACAACAAGCAGCCCTAGCAGCACAACAACAACAACAAGCAGCCTTAGCAGCACAACAAGTAGCCTTAGTAGCACAACAACAACAACAAGCCCAACATCAAGCCCTAATGGCCCAACAACAACAAGAAGCACACGAAGCAACCTTAGCAACACAACAAGAAACCCTAGTATCCCAACAACAATAACAAGCACAACAACAAGCTCAACAGTATGCCCAACAACAACAATTACTTGCCCAACAATAGGGTTTATACTATAACCCTCAAGAAAACATCATCAACCCAAAAACGTTAGGGACATATAAGCCTCCACCACAATCACCTTCACAATATCCTACTCCACCATACACACCATACAACAACTCATCATATCAGAATCCCACGTAGAATTCATCTGCCTTTCCACAATATGTTCCTCCACCAAATCTGCAAGATGATGTGGCATCACAACTTAAGGTGTTAACACAAGAAATGTAGGATATTCAGATGGGAAAAATGAAGAAGCCCCATACACAACAAAACCTATGCCCATATCCATTCGATTGAAATATCACCATGGTACCATTCCCTCTTGGTTGTGAGGTCCCAAAATTTGATTAACACAAAGGGAGAGGAAATCCTATGGACCATGTCAAATATTTTAACATCATGTGTATGGAGGTCACCTACAATGATTCCTATTTGATGCACCTCTTTCCACGAAGCTTAACGGGCCCAACTATCGATTGGTTTTCTCAACTTCCTCTGGGTATAAAAACATTTCAATAAATCACTGAAAAATTCATAGATCACTTCTCCTTTAATCTTGATGTGGACATGAGCTTAGAAGAGTTGTATAATCTCAAACAAAAAAAAGTAGAATGTTTCACCAATTTCTTGCAACAATTGAGACAAAGAGCTAGCAAGAGCAAGTGGCCCATTCTCGATGAATAACAAGTGGGGATCATTATAGCGAATGTTGATCTAGATCTATCCTTCCACTTAAAGATGCAGTGCATTACCTCTTATGATGAGCTTGTCCCTAGATCCCTTAACATCGAGAGTGATCTAATCTCACAGGGAAATACTCAAGCATAAAAGAAAACTGCCCATCAACTAGTTCAAATGACAAGCCTTGTGTTTGGGCTAAGAATAAGAATGTAACGAATGATGGTGTGGTAGATGCTAAGGTGGTCCTAAGTACTCCTAGGCAAACACCAATCAAAAAAATCAAGTCAATAACACTGAAACACAACAAAGATGAACCCCCAATAGGAAAAACTATCCAAAATGAAAATACACACAATTGTCAGAACCTATTGAAACCATCATGAAGAAATTGGTAGAGTCAAACTTAATAACACTTCCCAATTTTGAAAACTACCAAGAACCGCAAGATAAACCACCCTAGTACAACGAAAAAGATCTTTGTGACTTTCACAAAATTAAAGGACACAAAATATCAAACTGTATGAGGCTCAAAAATGTTATCCAAGAACTTAATGAGAATGGAGACATATCTGTTGAGGTACTAGCTGGAAACCAAGATCTTAAGATATACAAGAACCCCATGCCGGATCACAACAAAGGAAACAACAATGGAAAAGGTAAGGATTACACAAATGTACAACATGTATATTCCAATGTTGTTGCTTCCTCTGATAGCATCATCACCATTGTCACCATCAAAGGGCCTAGTGTGGAATATGGAGTCACCAAATGATGTGGAAAAGTCACCATCCAAGGAGCTCCATCTCAACCTAGGGAACAACCTACTTTTCGAACACCAAACCCTAGAAAATACAGTCTCTTAGATTAGCTTAAGAAGACCCCCACATAAATTTCTATCTTGGAACTATTAAGGATATCCCCTGCACATAGGGAAATCTTAGAGAAGACTTTATCTACATCATCCATCCTTGAGGATATTGATACATAGAAATTTCAATCGATGGTAGGGCATATCACTAATCATCTTCTCACCTTCTTGGAACAAGACCTACCATTGCAACCATCTCATTACTGTGCTTTACACCTTGAGGTCATTATTCATAAGAACAAGGTTAAAAGAGTCTTCGTAGATGGAGGTGTTGTTCTGAACATTTTCACCCTTCAATTGATCAAGAACTTGGTCTATTCAAAAGATGCCATTGAGAAAGAAAAGAGTATAACCATCAGAGCATATGATGATCAAGAGCGGGTATCACAAGGCATCATCGCACTATCCATCCAAGTGGGACCCATCATTACAGAGACTACATGCCAAGTATTGGACCTTGATCCCCCCTACAACAGCTTGCTTGGTCAACCATGGATCCATGCCCTAAAAGTTGTAGCTTCAACCTATCACCAATGTGTAAAGTTTCCTTTTGAGGACAAAGAAGTTACCATCCATGGAGATCTTGAACCTTTTTACTATTGCAAAAATCTTGAGGCCAAGTTTTAAAAATACCCCAAATCCCTAAAAATGATGAAGGGCCTACACCATCCTCATCATTTTTTGACCCATCATCCCTTGCATCTACCTCAGAAACAAAAACACCCATCATACAGAACATTCTTAACATCAAAGCAGTGATCCAAGATGATGGTTGTGGAAACTATAAACTAATGAAGGATAATTTTATGTTGGGAGAGTTACCTCTTTCCCCCAAATCTCATGGGAAAACCACACCTATCAATAAAGTGGCCAAAACATTAACAATGGCAGCTACTACCTTCCCCAAGTGGGGGGATTTGAACAAAGAAGATGCCAATGAGGAATATGTCTCTAAACTACTCTATCAAGATGATCGACCCATCCCTGTTCTTCCCATTGAAGATGACAATAAAGGCTTGTAACTAATGAAGGGACGAGGCTATAATAAGAATGAGAACCTAGGAAAAAATGACAACTGTTTGCTAGAACCTATCGTTCTTGAGAAACATCCAAAGAATCTTGGCTTAGGATGTACTACTACTAAGGTTACCCTTCTTGGCAAAGGTACTTCCACTAAACGGGTTGAGGTTTCCTCTTGGTTACCAATATCCTGTGAAACTACTCTAGATGACTTCCCCCTCGACATTGCTGACCTATTTGAGAATAAATCTCTCTTCGTGATATCCACAACATCTTTCACTCCAAATGACCAAACCATAGAAATAAGCCTAGTATATCCCCAACTCATTGATTGGGACCAACGAGGACCACCGATTCTAGATTTATTCAAAAACAATAAAGCGATCTCGAAATTCATGAGACTCTGTGACAACTTACCATGGGTAGATCATAAACATGGTTTTGATATAGATCTAGACACATGGGCGTACTACGGGGAGATGATTGAATCCTTTAGTTGCAAAATGGACATGCAAATAACATGCAGATCTTTGAGTGAAAACCACATTGTGGCACTTTCTGATCCTAAAATAGTAAAAAGAAAGGACACATCCAAAGGTGAAAACCTCTATGAGGCACCCAAGGATGAGGGATTCAATCTTCCCCTTAGTGAAATGCATCTAGAAAAGTCAATAGTGCTAGTAGAAAAGGCTACTCCAGTGAATGTCAGAACTGAGGAAGCACCCAAGATCACTTTCTATGCTGAATCCTTGTTGGATGAAGAACAAAAAAAACCTAGCAATGTTCCTGAAAGAGAGAATAATTAACTTTGCATGGTCATACATAGATATGCCAGGGATCGATCCTGAAGTGGTTGTGCATCATTTAGTAGTGTATCTTGAAGCCAAACCAGTGAAGCTGAAATTAAGAAAGATGCTTCCTCAAATAACACTCTTGGTGAAACTTGAGTTACAAAATCTTCTTGACTTCGGATTTATCCAACCGATTGATTATCTTGAGTGGGTTTCCAACTTGGTACTAGTCTCAAAACCCATTGGGGGTAGCAGAATATGCATGGATTTTAGAGACTTGAATAGAGCATGCCCAAAGGATGATTTCCCTCTTCCTAACATTGACATCATCATGGATTTAACAACTGGGCATGAAATGTTGTAACTCATGGATAGTTTTTCAGGGTATAATCAGATCGTGATCACCAAGGAGGATCAACACAAAACTACATTCACTTGTCCATGGGGAACATATTGTTGGAACATGATGCCATTTGGGTTGAAGAACACAGGAGCAACCTATCAAAGAGCAATGACCCTCATTTTTCATGACATGATCCAAAAAATAGTCAAAGACTATGTGGATGATATTTTGGCTAATTAAAAGAAAAGGAGTGAGCACATAGAGGTATTGGGACCCATATTTGACAGAATTGAAGAGTATAAAGTATGGTTAAATCTAAAAGAATGTGTCTTTTGGGTTACATTAGGGAAGCTTCTTGGCTACATCATATCACAAAGAGGGATAGAAATTGATCCAACAAAAGTAAAATCCATTCAAGAAATGGAACCACCACAAACATTGAAACAAATGAGAGGGTTACAAGGAAGGTTGTATTCTATTAGAAGGTTCATAGCCCAATTATCACACAAAATCCACCCTTTCTTGCATCTTCTCCATAAAGGAATAACTTATAAGTGGGCTAATAAGTGCGATAAATATTTCCAACAGATCAAGGACTACCTATTGACACCTCCAGTGCTTATGTTGTCGATACCAAACAAACCATTGATCCTGTATATCTCACCAATATTAGTAGCACTAGGTGCTCTTCTAGCACAAAATGATGAAAATGGAAAGGAAAGAGCTATCTATTACATCAACAAGACCTTGGTGGGATATGAAATGAACTATTCATCCATAGAGAAAGAATGCTTAGTGGTGGTTTTTTCTTCACAAAATTTCAGACATTACATGTCGCATCAAATCAAGCTTATTACAAAGAACGACCCATTAAAATACCTATTATCCAAAGCAACTCTCATTGGGTGAATGGCCAAATGGGTAATGATCTTGATTGAATTTGACATAGAGTACATAGAGTGCAAGGAAATCAAAGGACAAGTGATCATGGACCAACTAGCAGAAGCACCTATCTATGTAGAGAAACCTTTGATATCCTATTTTTTTGATGAATAAATGTTCCTTGTCAATATGGCAGATTAGTGGAAGATGTCAGGGACATGTATTCTTTTTATCACTCCTCAAGGTGATTGCATTCCAAATTCATACAGACTATCGTTTCAATGTACTAACAATATAGTTGAGTATGAACCCCTGATAACCGGTCTAAGGATAGTAGTTCAATGGCAGATACAAGAGATGAAAGTCTATGGGGACTCATAGATGGTTATCAACCAAGTCAACGACGACTACCAAACTAAGGATGATAAGATTAATCCTTATAAGAAGATGGTAGAAATTCTTAAGGAATTTTTCATAGACATAACCTTTGAGAAAATTCCTTGCATGAACAACCAAGCAACAAATGCTATGGCGTCAATTGGATCATTGCTAAACATGTCACGAAACGCCTTCAATGTGAATTCCTGGTAGAACAACTTCTTGTACTGGATTTGGAAATCCTTGAATCTGAATTTGTGTGCATAATTGTTGGTCCTGGTTCCTCATGGTATCATGATATATTCACCTATATTAGCAGAGGAACCCTCCTATACGATATCACCTCCAACCTTAAAAAGACATTTGTTAAAAAGGAATCCTGATTCGTGATCCTAGGTGATACCTTATACCACCGAAGTATCGAGGGGACATTAATATGATGTCTCAACCAAGAGGAAGCCTTGAATTCCTTAATGGAAGTACATGATGGCATATGAAGTTCCCATTCTAGTGGTATGACTTTAGCTAAGAAACTGTTGAAGATGGGGTATAATTGACCGAGCATGGAAAGAGAAGCCCATCAATACATGTAGAAGTGTGTCTAGTGTCAACAACATGGAGATCTTATTCATGCTCCAGCTCAGGAGTTAAAACCAATGGTCACACCTTGGCCTTTCTCATAGTGGGGGCTTGACCTCATAAGAAAACTTACTCCCACCTCATCTAGTGGCCACAAGTTCATCATAACGACCACTGAATACTTTACCAAGTGGGTCGAAGCCATTCCTATGACCTACATAATATGGAATCAAATTTCCAAGTTTATCCTAACTTACCTTATCTACCGTTATGGTGTTCCATAAGCCCTTATCTCAAACAATGAAACACCCTTCAAGAATTAGGATGTGAAAGAGTTCTGTCAAAGATTCAACATCCAAAATTGATTCTCCACCCTATATTACCCCTAGGGCAGTGGTTAAGCTAAGGCTACAAACAAGACCATTATGAAAATCCTAAAGAAAACAATTAATGAAGTTAGTCGTGACTGGCATCTGTAGTTAAATCTCACCCTCTGGGCCTATCAAACTAGTATCCACATGCCTACAGGTGCAACCCCATTCTCCTTGGTCTATGGATCATAAGCCATCTTTACTATCGAGGTCAAGCTTCCCTTGCTATGAGTCTCACTACAAAATATAATCATTGATGAAGAGTACAAAGTATCTCAGCTGAATGAGCTAGAATTCTTGGATGAGCATCACCTCAATGCCCTTAATCACTTGTAAGATACCAAAACTGACTAAAATGGAGCTATAACAAGCAGATCAAGAGTCAGTCTTTCCAAGTAGGGGATCTTGTCCTAAAGAATAATCAGAAAAATATTCCAGATCATGACAATAAAGGAAAGTTTGAGCCTAACTGGTTTAGCCCATTTGTCATCACAACAAGTTATGGATCAGGAGCATATCAATTATCAATGCCTAAAGGTGAGCGCTTGCAGGAACCAACCAATAGTCTTCATACTAAAAAGTTTTATGCCTAGGCTTGAAGGGTATAAATCTAAAAAATACAAAAAAAAAAGGTGATCAAAATCCAAAAAAGTAAGAAAAAGGATTGAAAACAATAAAGAAAAAAATCATCCTCTAGTGAAAACCAATTTGGTGGCACTTTGGGAAAGTACCTTGGTGAAAACTTGGCAAATAGGCACCTCACATAAATAAAGCACCTCCATCGATCTTTGGCTCTTTATCCTATCTTTCTTTGCATCGCATCCATCCATCACACCATTCATCCTATTTATTCCATCACCCATCTGCGTCTGTATCATAGCTTGATATTGTGAAGCATCGTATCTACTTTAGTACTACTTGGCATATTCCTAAGGTCAGTTTATCTTGCCTATATCGAGGCAATCTATTGCATCACGCTGGGGGAAATTCATTATGGATTGGATTGGGTTCTTGTGTATCTTAAGGTTATTGGAAATCTCATCGAAAATCCCAAAAACACATGCAAAATCAAAAAATACAAAAACATTCAAAATCTTGTATAGTTAAAATCCAAAAACATTAAAAAATTGTAAAGTCAAAATCCAAAACACATAAAAATCCCTAAACATGTCAAAACATCAAAAATCCAAAAATAATAACATGTCTAACTACGAGTCTCTGAGCTTGAACGTAGTCAAGGCCATCTTTGATAAGGCCCCGAGACACCCTAAGTCAATCCTTTAGGAGTCTGTCCTAATAAACTAGCAATCCATCAACTATTCATTTATCATCAATAATAAGTCAATTCAATTGAACTACATGGTCTCTGTGTGTATAATGTAGGCAAGGCTCATCTTTGATAAGCCCTCGAGGCCACCAAGATAGTCTTTTAGGTTAGTTTCTTAGTCAAAATATTAGAAAACCCCTAAACATTTGAAAACTTAGAAAACCCCTAAACATTCAAAAACTCAAAAAAACAAAAAAAATTAGAAAACCTTGGAAAACCCTAAACAACCTCAAATAACCGAAAACTAAAACATTCACATAAACCTTTGGAAAGATCAAAAACAACCTCAAAATATTTCAAAAACACCAAAAACATTGAAATATTCTAGAAAATCCAAAAACACCCATCTAATTTCGCTTTCACACACAATACAACCTTCACCCATAATAAATTGATCATCATCTCCAACCTTTGACAAAACAAATAGAAAACAAGTGTCGTGAGTTGCAAAGTGAAAACATAAGTGTCAAAATATAAAGTCTAGATCATAGGTAAACGAGTCAGTGGAGTTTGTATCAACGACTTATCACACACCTCATCCTAATCAAAACACATGATAAACTATCCTAGGATGCATCCTTCTGACAATGGACATCAACATCAACAATCACCTAAGCTATATTAAATTGGCAAAAGATATAGATACACTGACTATTTTTCTTTGATCTTTTCTTATGATTTATCTTATTGACCCATTTTGAGGACCTCTTGATGATGTTTAAACAATTTATAGAGAAAGGAATGGGGCATCGATCATTATCTTTCATTTGTTGTGCTTGTGGGTATTCTTGTAAAATAATCTTGGCCCATACTTAGTTGTGTGCAGGGAAGTTGTTTGGAGTAGATTTTTTACTATTGCGTATGCTTTGATCCGATATATTCTAAACTTCTAAACTACATTCTGACGAGGTTTTCATATGTCAAGGTGTGAATAAGAACTATCCTATCCTGTTTGTAGAGTCAAAGTCCATTGCACTGGACACAATGCCATCCTATTTATTAATACCATGATGCATCGTGTCTATGTGTTAAATGAAAAATAAGGAATGAAAAAAAATCCCAATCCCAAGATATGAGAAAATCATTCACCTCATCAACATATCTAATAAAGTCTCGGTGGATCATGGACTTGTTGGACTTACTGAATCAATCTTCAAAATCAATGGTCAAATCTTTCTTCTATCTTCTTTCCACATAACCTAGTATCATGACAGTAAACAAAGAAATCATCATGCATCCATAGTGCATCCAAAAAATCATCAATATACGTGCATCTTGCATCATCACAACATATAATAATAATGGAAAACATAATCCACTGCATTATCATTATCATTTAAGTTATTTTAGGATAATATAGATTTGTTATTCTAAGCATCTTAATGCATTACATAAACATTCATAACATACAAAATATAAGCATCATCCATATGCATACATACATCATGACATCATAAAATTACATGGAAAAGTACACAAAAAGAAATGCATCCATCCATACATCCTGCATAAGCATATCATATCATCTACATATCACGACATATCATAACATCCATCCTATAACATATCATACAAAGATATTGAAAAAGAAGGTAACACATCCATTGCATTACATTGCATCCATACCTAATCATAACGCATAAACATCATATCACATTATATCATATGCATCCATACATTCATAAAGCATAAAACAAGGGATGTCACATCATGGATCCGAATCATCTCATATTTATCAAAAAATGACTGTCATGATACAATATTTGACTTAGTGTATGTATATCAATCAAAAGTACAATATCCACGAGGCTATAAAAAATGAGCCTATGAATGTATATCTATATAAATAATCAGACAAATAATCAAAAAGTGTATACAAAATTGTTAGCCTTGGTGGCTGCTCGACTCCCCTCTAATTGAAGGATGATCCTTAGCCCTGGGATGTGCCCCACTCCTCTATGAAAAATAAAATTGCCTCATCACTTGAGGGACATCTCTGTGGTAATGCATCCTATAGTATGCTACCTCAACGACTGCCTCTCTATACATTTAAGTAGAAATTGTCTATCCCTGAGTAGTTGTTGTCACCACCTCAAGCTGCTATCTCTGCCCAATCTCTTGGGCTAGCTATAAGTCTAGTTGTTGTCACAACTGAACCTCATGATCTCTCTGAGAAGTCATATCTTGTGGCTGCTACTAATGCCTGTCCCCTAACACCTATGCCCTATCCTACTCTATTTGATCTTGCACTCTACCTCAGCGCCATCTTTGCTTCTATCCTGACTGCCATCTTAGCCTTAGCCTCAGCCTCTACCTCTGAGGTATCCCCCTGGGTTTGTCAAGTGCACAAGTGGCGTGAACCATGCATCGTATCCTGGCATAGTGCCTGCATCTGGTATGGCCTGGTCATAAGCCCATGGCTGAGAAACTAGCTATCTAAACCCATCGATTGCCATTGTAGGGTCAATATGTGCTCCCCACTAGACCTCCCTCTGGGATCTTGTGAATACTATTGCGTAATCATTAGGAGGTACATCCTATACCTCCCCAAATTATCTGGCCACATGGTCTAGGAGATATCGCTCAATCGTGGTATGCTCCTTCCCCTGCATATAGCGAGTTTTTCAAGAAAAATACAATTGATGTTGGTCATCGTACCAAGACAGAGCCTGCAACCATTACCTCCATCAAAATATGATCATGTCATCAATAACCCTATGCTAGTAGGGTAAAATTGTAGGGCCTATGTGCTACAGTGTCATCGAAACCCTGTACTTGAAGACAATGGGCTCATCCTTGTGAATGTCCACTAAAACCACCAAAGGGTTCAACATGACTATGTGCTCATATGTCCAAATATGGAGTAGTGTAATGCCTTCTCTAATGCTCCTGCCCTCGTAATACATCGTGTGGTGCATGTCGTGGTACAAAGACACAAGAAGAATTGAACCCCATGCATACATCACAGTCCTCCTAATCATCCCCTCCCATGCCACCCCCTAGCTCAGACTAAAACCTCCACCCCCTTGGTCGGGGGAAATGACATCAGAAATCAGTGCCGCAATGAACAATCTAAAAATGGGAACCCACCTATGGTATACATCCAGGTCTATCTACGAGCTCACCAAAATAATTTGACATTTGTGTAAAAGAGAGCAACATGCGTCTCTCCCAGCATTAGTGTCATAGATGACATGCTCTCCATGAATTGGAAACCGTAATATGCACCACACATCCTCAAGTGTGATGGTCACCTCACCAGTGGGCAAGTGAAACGAAGAGGTCTTGTTGTGCCACCTCTCAATCAGCATCATCATGGCAAGATGGGTCCGGACCTCGGGCAAGAAAGAAATGAAGCCTAACCCTAGCATCCCCATTTTCTCTACCTCCAAGTCATCAAAGTCTCTAGCTACTACCAAAATGTCAAAATAGTGCTCTCACGACATCAATGACAAAGGATCCTCCTACACGCATCGCACACACAACATCAATTTTCCAAAAAGTCAAAAAAATGATCAAAATCTAAGACTTTGCACCCTAAAACATTAAAAGCGTTGCTACAATCAATAGCTTTTTTTTTGATGTACACCACTCTATAAATTTTAGGGGTGCGTTGCTAATTTAGTGACATGTGTCGCATTACTCAATAGTAAATCAACATTTGCATGCATCGCTCAAGCAAAAAACTTGGGTGTGTCTCCATTGGCTATGTGTGTCTCTCATTGCTTTTGAGTGTTTCCCAACCTAAATATACTATGCGTTGCCATATTAAACTCGCGACCCCAAATCAAAAGCATCACTAGAGCAAAAAATGGTGGTGCACCGCTAAATAGGTGCGTCGCTATAAAATCAATAGTGATGCTTTGACACTTCTTGCATGTCGTTATATAGCAACGCTCCTAAAAAACCTAGTTTTGAGGTGCTATTAAATGCACTTAAATGCAAAAATCAAGGTAAGTTTTGAGTCACATACCTGGGGTCCTACGTCTGCTCGACAATGGTACTCTCGAACCTACTCGGAAAGGTGAAGAGGAAGCACACGATGAGCCATCTTGCCAAGGTGTTAGAGCTCCAAATGCACAAAATCTCTAAAGGTTGAATGCACAAATGAATTGGAAGTGCACCCTTTTCACCTATTTAAGCCAAAAAATTATGGTTTTTTGCCCTAATTTGAGCCAGAAGCTAGGGTTTTCATCTATTTTGCCTATTTCTGACCTGTGCAGCCTATTTTGAACCTTTTTTGCATTTTTGGCATCTCGAGACCTATTTTAGCACCTGAATCTATATTTAACCTTTGTTGAGAAATCAATCCAAAATTCAAAATTTTTTCCCAATTTCTTGAGGGGGTAGGGAACCATCTTAATTCCTTTCGCTAGGGAAATAGTGGGGCATCTAAAAATAAAAAAAAGTTTTATTTTCTGATCTAAGCAACAATATTTAATTTGAAAATTGTCGGTCTTTGAACCAATGTAACAGGTACCTCACTTCAAAGAGGGGCAAAATGTAGACACTTAAAAATGTCCTGAATGATATTACACACTCAAATATGATGTACTAACACTATTTCATCCAAAAACCCATCCTCTTTTTGCTTAATTGATTAAATTAGCCTAGCTATTTAGTTAATTGCATCATTTTCAGCTATTAATCTAATTAATCTAATTAGGTTAATTCCTACCCCTTTCATGCTAACCCTTGGTCCTATTAAATTGCATAAATCAAATTATCTAATTTAATCCCTAAGTCCTCTTATTTAATTAAAGAACCCTAAATATATTTAATTAAATATCATATCACATCCCCCCTTTTTTCATTAAATCATTTATTTAATGAATATCATTTAATTCCTCTAATTTGCATAATTGAAACTTTGTTTAATTGTCAAATTACTAATTAAATCTAATCCTCTCACTTGTAAGGGAATATTCCTTGAGAATATTCCTCCTTTGCACATTCCTCCAAAAAGGGAATATCCTCATGGAATATTCCTTCCCTTATGCACATAAAATTTGGTTTTAATTAACTAAATGACTAATTTTCCTCCAAAAGGGAATATTCTCATAGAATATTCTTTCCCCTTGCACTCATTTGAAAAAGGGAATATTCTTTTTTTGAAACAAACTTTCAACAAGACTTCTTGTGCAAGTTTTGAAAGTGTGTTTGTTTGTATGAATGTAAGTCCTTGATTAAATATCATCTTGCATCCTCAACCCTTGATGGGAATCCATGATCCATGCCTCCATCTTCCTTCCATTCTGACTGTTGATTGTTCCTTTTGATCTTGACCATTAGTTTCATTTTTCATATTCTATAAATAGACCTTGCATGTATTGAATAGGGATCCACCTTTTCAGAGCAAACTTATGCTGTTGAAACTCATCCATCCATCTTTTAATAGTAAACTTATGTTGTTAAAATCACTCTCATCTTGCATCCATATTTTATGTTTTAAAAGCATTTTAGGTTAATTTTAAACTTATCATGTTAATCTAGCTTTCATCACATTTTATCACACATCTCTCATTGGTTTCTTCAATTCTCTTCAATAGAATTGATTGAAACAAGCTCATTATCCAAGGGATTGGGAAAGGGTGGCCATTCCACATCAATGTGACACCACTCCCCCAAAAGGATAAGTTTCAATGGATTAGAGTAGATTTTTGTTAAGCTTTCATGTTTTAAATTGTTAGTCTTAATGGATTCTTCATCTTTGTTTAAATTGAATGATCTTATTGAGACTGATGCATAGTGGCTTAAATACACTTCAAATCCTCATGGATCAAGTGTAGTTAACCTATACTACATCATCGGTCACAAATATCCTAATAGAATATAATGATTTTAAGTATGTCTTTGGGTTGTGAATATATGCTAACAAACAAATGATCAAAGATCACGAACAAAATAATTATCCAAGTCATCAAAATATCAATTGGGAAGAAAATGGGATGGATGGGAGGGGATGAAAAATGATAGTGGGATTGGTGTAAAAGGTGGGGCAATGAAATCATGGGATTGATATAGTTAGATTGTGTTAGAGTATCCTACAGCTAGATATGAATGCCAAGGAATTATTAGATGTGACAATGAGGTGGTATGAGAGAGTAATGGATATAGGATAAAGAGATAAGGATGGGGAGATGGAAGGATAGTGGGATGAAGGGATGAACATTTTGGAGGGATTGATGGAAGAAGGATAGTGAGCTAAGGATTGGGAGAAGGAATATGGGATGAAGGGATGAATGTTTTGGTGGGATTAATAGGAGGATAGTGAGGCAAGGATTGGTAGAAGGATTATGGATGAATAGATGAAGGTTTTGGTAGGATTATTAGGAGGATAGTGAGGTAAGGATTAGGAGAAATATTATTAGATGAATGGATGAAGTTTTTTGTTAGGTTATTAAGAGATGGGGGATGTGGATGTGATATCCAAGGACTATGTCATAAAGGAATAATATTCCACACTTTAGATATGTCATATATGATGAGGTAGGAGGGATGGAAGGTAGGAGGATGGGAAGATAAGAGAGGTAGATGGATGATAGAATGATGGGTAGATAAGGAATATGACGATGTGTAGGTATAGGAAATATATTCCAAGAGGGGTCCTAAGCATGTATGGATATTTTCCCATGTCTTTATCAAGATCACAAAGAGGATGGAGGGATATAGTGGGTAGGATGATAGGTAAGATAAGTAAGTGGTATGGACAGAGGAGATGAAGGATGGGGATGCTTAGAATGAAATTTCCCCCAATTGTGGAGAGAAAATGGATGGATATTTACACATGATTCCCATTTGTTAGGTTTTCACCATGGTACCTACCCAAGGCACTTGTTTGTTGGGTTTTCACCATTGGAAGAAAAATCTCTTTATTATTATTTTTCTTTTTTGAATTTTTTGGAGCTATTGGAATTTTTGGATTTTTGTGTGGATGGAGGTAGATGAGGATAGGTTTATGGATAATTTTTTTTGGAAGATAGGCTGATAAAGATATGGAGGAAGGACTCAAGCATCTAGTTTCATACTGAGCTAATAAGAACCCATTTTTTAAGTGCTTTTTGGAGTTTGGTATAAAATTATTGGGATAGATGGATTTTGCAAGGGCATGTGTTAAATTAATGTTATGAGGGAGATATGTGGAATAATTAATGGGTTGTAGGAAAGTGTATGGATAGAAGTATGAGAAGGCAGTGTGATATAGGGATGTTGTTAGGACCAACAGTGGTACATATTGTGATGGATATTGAATGATGGAAGGAGAAATGGGTGGAGGATGTGGGGATAGTGGAGGAGTTAGGGCAATGAATTTTGGGACATAGGGACCCAAAATGGATTTAGAAGATATAGAATGGTGATGCTTAGATTTTAGATTAGAAAAATTGGATGTCATCTTGGATTGTTCTTTTGGTTGCATGATAGATGTTTTATTTGGGATCCACATGGTTTTGATTTATGATTTGGTAGACCTTTATGGCCATTGGGATCGATCACACATTTGGATCAATGTTTTATTTGTTTCAACATGTCTTTTTGAGGGGACATGGTGATCTTTAGATTCATATGGATATTTGGTTGTATGCATTTTTACTTTGGAATCCAAATTGATTCTAATATCCATGGTAGGGGTGTAAGGAGAAAGGTGATGTGAATGGAATATGAATGGAGTTATAGAGGGATGATTTTGGATATGATGCATGGAGGAAGAATGTTGGATGATATTCATGTGCCTTTGTTGATACTGATTGAGGATTATGGTAGTGGGATGTTTATGATGAGTGATAGGGATAGGTGTTTGGTGGATGAGGGGATAAATGGTGTGATATGGAGGATTGTATTTTGGATATAAGGGTCCAAAATGGATTTTGTTATGCCCCTAACCCTATAGTGTGTCTTGGGTTATGAGTAGCCAAATTATCACTACCTTAACTCTTAATTAATTCATACTATTATTGTTATATTGTTATTTATTATTTGGATCAACCTAGGGCCTATATGTTGTTGTCTAAGTTAGCTTGGGTGATATCCTTGGCATAAGTATAGTATGTATAGAAGGTAGAGCTTAGTCATTATCATCACTTTGAGTATTGTGTTCTTATTAAAGAATATTGGAGGTATCCCCCTTGAAGTGGATTAGGAGGTTGCCCCATTGAAGTGACATACTATTATCAAGTATTTACATAATATTTCATATTATATCTTCTATTGTGCAAATTATTTTATAACAAGTAGTATTAGAGCATGGCCTTGACATTGTGAAGGAAAGACATTTTATTAATATTGGAGGTAATTTTCAGAAGCACATATATCTTAGATTTTGGTGAATTTCTTTCTTATTTTTAAAGGGGTTTTAATAACTTATTGAAGCATCTACAATCCATATTTCATTGGAATTGGAGTAGAATTGAATGATTTATTACAAAATTAGAACTTTTGCTAATTTTATTTGGGAAAAACGTATCTCCCAAATCTTAATGAGTTTTTTCCTGATTTTTAGTGGGTTTTTTAAAAACTTATTAAAGAGACCTTAGTCTGAATTATAGAGTAAATGAAGCATAATTAAGTGATCTATTGAAGAATTAGGGTTTCTATTAAATTTGTTTGCAAGATTACAAATTATCTAATTTCTTAGATTATTTTTTGGGAAATTAAAATATTAGACTTGTAGAAAAAGAAGAAAAAGAAAAAGAATAAAAAAAGAAGTAGAAAAAAAAGTGGACATCGAAAATATACTGATTGACATTGTGAATCCGATCCTGACTTACTAACATTGTTTCTTCCTAAATTATCCCTCGGTCTAACCGTTTAATCAAATTCCCTTATCTAATTAAATTCATCAATATTCGCCTTTTAATTAAATAAATCATTTTGTCTAATTAAGTCACTTTATCTTGTTAATTAAATCAATCCATCTGATGTAATTATCGCTATTTAATTAAATAATCAATTTATTTTATTAAATCTCTAAATTATATCCATTAAATTAAATAAATTAAAACCTTATTTGATTTAATCTAACACCATCCCTTTTAATTAAATAAATCAAAATCTTTATTTAATTAGCCTCTTATCATATTCCTCTCTTATCTGATTTAAATAAATTCATAAATCTAAGTCAAATA